>JACXGM010016361.1:0-20588 GCA_016801145.1 Umbra pygmaea | reverse complement strand
GAGGGTGTTGATACTGAAGGCAGAGAGAGAGGGTGTTGATACTGAAGGCAAAGAGAGACGGTGTTGATACTGAAGGCAGAGAAGCAGGGTGTTGATACTGAAGGTAGAGAGAGAGGGTGTTGATACTGATGGCAGAGAGAGAGGGTGTTGATACTGATGGCAGAGAGAGAGGGTGTTGATACTAATGGGCAAAGAGAGAGAGGGTGTTGATACTGAAGGCAGAGAAGCAGGGTGTTGATACTGAAGGCAGAGAGGCAGGGTGTTGATACTGAAGGCAAAGAGAGAGGGTGTTGATACTGAAGGCAAAGAGAGAGGGTGTTAATACTGAAGGCAAAGATAGAGGGTGTTGATACTGAAGGCAGAGAGGCATGGTGTTGATACTAAAGGCAGAGAGGCAGGGTGTTGATACTGAAGGCAGTGATGCAGAATTTGATGGACTCCTGGCTGTTCATGACACTGTGGCTGAACTGAAGAGTTGTAGATGTGTCAGTCCTGTCTCTGTAATGGACTGACCTTCTCACCAACAGATTCATAGACCTCTTGCTGTTTTTCTCCCTCCCTCCTTCCCCTCCCTGTCCCTCTGCTTTCATACCTCTCTTTCTCCCTTTATTTAAATTCTCTCCATCCATCTCCTCACTCTACCCCTTTCTCTCCCCCTCCCTCTTCCCCTCTTTCCACCCTCTCTTTCTTTCTCTCTCACTGTCTACATCTTTTACATTTAATAATATTACATAAATAGATGTAGGCCTATATTTTGTGTCCTTCTCACATTTTTTTTGTAAGCAGGACACAAAATATCTATCTCTCTACTCATACAACTCTCAGTCAGAGAGAGAATGTAAACGATATTATCTATTCTCCTTGTGTTAAGATCTGGCGCCTGTAAATTAAAATGCGGAAGTATAGTTGTGAACGTAATCATCCTGTGCGTGATCCGACTAAAGGATTCCGTTTTGGGTGAGCAGTACGAAAAGAAAAAGAAAACCTAAACAAGAGAAAAAACTAAATGTACCATAGCAGACTATTAAGAAACGTGTTCTTAAAAATAACCTTGCCTAACCAAAACAAGTTATTATTATCATTCTGTGAGAAGCCTAATCACTTCCATTAGCTGTCAACTGGCAAGCCAAACACACCATCAGTCACTTACATCACTGTCCTTGTCATAGGTTGTGTCCCAAATATGGAGCAATTTTAACTCAAACAGGCGTATACCAGTGAAGTCTGGTTCATTTCATTCTGCACACATGGCTAATTTGCATATAGGTTATATGATTGGCTATAGCACAGCCCGTGGTCTGGGTAGCTTTCAAGACTGAAATGTTTTATCACCTAAAAACATATAATTAACAAAGGACAGGTCCATCGGGTCCAGTCGGTAAATACATAATTGCACATATGTATCCGAGACCCGTCACAATTATGACAGATCTGACACAGATGAGTAAATAGCGTAGATATTGGACCCACACCCGTTCGGTTCCCGTGTCGGACATTGCATTTTCGGGTCTGGTGGATCCGTGATGACCTCCAGTAGGTGGGGTGGTGCTACTTGACCCAGCTTACATTCAGGAGGTAAAGAGGTAAAGGATCAGTTAGGAGGATGGGGTTTGAAGCTGTAGTTTGACCCATCTATCCTGGAGGTGATATGTCAGGTAGGCATGTTTGGTATGGAATTCCAGTTGGACCAGCTATGTGTTGACTGGTACACCACCCTCATTGTGGAGATGAAGAATCATGTAGGTAGCTGGGGCTTGAGAACCAGCTATCCTTCCGGAGGTAATATAAGGTGTTGGTGGGTGAGTGTTGAGTTGCAGGTTGACCCAGCTAAGATAATCTGCTCCAACTCTAAGTAAATATATATATATATATATATATTTAGCTGGAATGGTACACTTATTTGATCTAGCAACATAGACAGGAATCTAACTCCAATAGCCTCACCATTAATGAGCCTGCAGGCTATTAACCAGTCTGCTAGCCTAGTGGAGTCTGCCACTAGCATGGCCAGTGAAGTGAGTTCAGTTTTCCCCATTGAGACTGTGACTGTACCTCGACCCAGGTTGAGTAAAGCTAAACAAGGTGGTGTTCACCTTAGTAATCATATTAAAATAAAGCCCTCCACCATTATTGTCATGAATGAAAATTATTACAATTACAAAAAATGCTCTAACCTAATGATGGGATTACTAAATGTTCGATCCTTTGCTTCAGAGGCAATCATAGTCAATGAGCTAACTATGGATCATAAACTTGATATCATTGGGCTGTGTGAAACCTGGCTTAAGCCTGATGATTTTTTCCCCTTATTAATGAGGCCTTTCCTCCTGGATACACTGGTGATCATATCCCCCACTAATCTCACAACAGCTGTGGTGTTTGCCATCATTTATGACATTGATGTTAAACTTACACCCAAATAAATAATTTAGTTTTTGTCTTGAGGTTCTAGTCATTAAAGCTGTGCGGCTTACTTATCACCTTTCATAGCTACTATCTAAACACATTCTTTCTTAATGGATTTCCTGAATTATTATCTGGCCTAGTTGTCATGGTCGATAATATTATAATTTGTGGTGATATTCATACGGAGAACAGAAATGACCCTCTCCAAAAGGCGTTTTGTCCAACACGTCTCAGGACCTACACACTATATTTCAACTAAACTCATATCTTGTAAATGTACAGAACAGTCAGGACCTTGGATTAGGAAGGAAATCCAGTATTCCTTCAATCGTTTACTAAAATAGTACAGGCCTCAAAGCCTTCCAGCTGTCACCTGGACCCTATTCCAACTGAACTACTAAAGGAGATACTCCCTGTGATCGGCTTGTTCATGCTTAATATAATCAATTGCTCCCTAGCCTCTAGGTGTGTACTAAACTCCCTAAAATGGCTGTAGTAAATCTACCAAATCTACAATACACCAAGTGTTTGCCCAGCTCCAATGCAACTCCATGCATTCCTAAAGACTAAAAATTCCTATGAAAAGCTCCAGTCTGGGTTTAGACCCTATCATAGTACTGACAATGCACTTGTGAAGGTGATAAACAACCTCCAAGTACCATCCGACCAAGGCTGTCCTTGTGCCTCTTGACCTTAATGCTGCCTTTGATACCATTGACCACAACATTCTTATAGACATTGGAAACCTATATATATCTTATCTATCAGAAAGATATCAGTATGGATGGTCTGTCCTCCAAAAATTCAAAGGTATGCTATGTATGTTGTCTCTTTGTGATATCATCCGGAAACACAAAGTCAACATTCACTGCTATGCTGATGACACACAGCTGTACATTCAGTGAAAAAGCCCCAACAATGCATACCCTGGAAGCCTGTGTTATAGACCTTAAGAATTGGATGACAGACAACTAATTACTTTAAAAAAAACTCAGATGAAATGCTAATTTTAGGTCCCAAGATACAGAGACCTGCTGTCAAATCTGGCAATGAACATGGATCGCTGTACAGTTATCCGAATTAACTGTAAAAGAACTTGGTGTTACACTGGACTTAGATCTCTTTTGACAAATGTTTAAAACATTTCTCAACAGCAGCTTTTTTCCATCTCCATGAACTTTGCAAAAATTCAAAACTTTCTGTCAAAAAATGACGCAGAAAATGTTACCTTAAAAGTGGATTATGGCAATGCTCTTATTTCTGGCTACCCAGACAAGCGTTTCAAAAACCTTCAGTTAGTGCTTAACATGGCTGCCAGAGTTCTGACTAGAACTTAATGCGACCTCAGGGGTAATATGTTTAACTCGAGATTCTGCATTTTCTTAGCAGAAAAAAAAAAGAAAACGCAGAAACAAAATTGTCATGCGTTCTGAAAACGCAGGTGTATTGGCCATGAGATTAGATTTAAATATAATATGCAAGTTCTAACTTTTTATTCTTCACAGAGTTAAACGTGCAATATGTCAGGGGGCTCTCAATCAAAACAATAGCAAAAGATGTACTTGGATGACGTCGGGAGGTTGCGTGGGATCATGGGTTTTGTTATCGTCGTCAATGACAACCTTCCAATCTAGCATCTCCGGCAGAAAAAATGTTCACTGACAAAGTAATATATTGTTAAAAAAATTATTACTTCATTAACGTTATGTTTGGCGGCTCCCTGGAACTTAGAACAACTAGAGCAGCCACAGGTTATATGACGCCATTTACGGGCGACAAAATGAAACGTCCCGTGTTTTCGAATTATATTACAAATTTCTCTGGATTTGAAAGTTAGTGGAACCATTTAGGATAATGTAAGTACACAACTAAGAAATATATATAATATATGTATAGTGATGTTTGCTTTTAATGCAAAGTATGTATTTTGTTATTGTTTTGATTGATATTACATATTGTACCTTTAATCGAAAAGTCTGACCATGCAACTCAAACCTGCTCTCCCCTCTTTAGTTATGTGCAGTGTGTGTGTGTGTGTGTGTGTGTGTGTGTGTGTGTGTGTGTGTGTGTGTGTGTGTGTGTAGCGGAAAAAGTTATTGAAACCTGTCATTGTCATGTCTCTCGGTAGGGAATTCTTGAATACATTATCATTGGCCAAGTCATCTGTCAATAAAGACACACATGGGTTGATCGCTTCGCTATGGTTTTGAATCTACGGTATGTTGTTGAATCCGTTGTTGAAGAAGCGTCTATGTAGTTACCAGCTAAATGCTTATTATTAGTAATCTGATGTTTCCCACTGGCAGATTCATATTTATCTTATTAAAAATGTAGGAGTAAATACAATTTGCCCAAATTATGTGAGTTAGATCTTCAAAAAAAATATATTTTTGTCTTACTTAAAAGTGACACTGAAAGGGTTGGATGAGAGAAGGAGGCCATTAGATCTTTGCACTGGAATGGTACACAGAAAATGGCTGCCGCTCTGACCATTCTGCTACATTGACTTGAATTGGAATGACATTTCTAATAATTTCTATGTTTTTTATCGACAATGCTGATTGAGAACAATCACTACATTTGGCCTATCCATCAGATTTTAAAACTGTAATTTATAAAGACATATTTTCAGAGCATTCTAAAAGCATATATGTTCATTTACACACACACATTCATTTATTAAATTAGAACACACTGAATGCCGGTAAAATCTTTAAAACGCAGTCTGCATTTTCTGACGCAGACTTATGAAAGCTAACGCGACCTCTGTACCCCAATTCTAGTCTCTCTACACTGGCTGCCCATTATTTTTTTTGTTTTACAGTTAACCTACAAAGCACTACATGGACTTCCCCTACATACCTGTCTGATTTTGTGCTGCCATATGCATGTACATGTATGTTACATTCCCAAGACGCAGGCCTTCAGTGATCTGCCAACCCATGTGAGAGATGCAGACTCAGTCTCAACATTTTAGTTGATGCTGAAGACTCATCTCTTCAGTAAGTTCTATGGTATAGTTTAGTCTGGCCCAGGGGGCTAAAAGTGTACGGCGGCACTGTTTGACGAACCTTCCATGCTTGCTTGCCTGGTGTGTAGTTGATCCTCGGAGGACCCAAAGCCCCGGAACATGCTTCAGGACCATGTGGCCTGATGACTCCTTCCTGCCTTCGCTGAGCTGGTGCCATAGAAATAGAATGAAAAGAAAGGCCACTGAACTGTTTGGCGTGGTCATTCAATTAGTACACAACAAAATGGTGATTGTATGGCTGGTGCCCCCGTCACTGCTGTTGGTGATCACGTTTCCACCTGGTGACTCCATCTCCAGAGCGTGTCCTGTTGTCCCTGCCTAAGACCACCGAATGTGTGTTGATGCTACACAAAGACTGTGGTCACAGCCCACACATTCCTATCTCCATTGATGGACACTAATTGAACGCTGATAAACAATTTGATCCTAAAACAATGGGCTATGTACCCTCAGATTCCCCACCCGGTACAGGACTGGCCACCCCCTTGAGTCTGGCCTCTCTAGGTTTCTTCCTAGGTACCACCTACTAAGGAGTTTTTCCTAGCCACTGTGCATCACTTGTTGTTGCTTGCTCTTTGGGGTTTTAGGCCAGATATCTGTCAAAACGCTGAGTGCTGTTGTAAAAAGGGCTTTATAAGATACATTTGATTGATTGATTACTCCAGTGTGGCTAAGAGTCTGGATGCAGTAAATTTACAAGCCTTCATTTGACAGTGGGAGTATTTAACAGAAGTAGTATTTGACAGATGTACGGTAGTATTTAACAGCAGTAGTATTTGGCATATGTATTATGCATCAGAGGTGGTAAAAGTACTGAGTAAAAGGACTTTTCTGAGTAACCTAAATTATCAGGTAACATTTACCTATAAAACAAGTAAAGAAAATATGAATCATGGTCACCGGTAAGATACGAACACCCTTTACCTAATAATACATTTACTCAGTACTTTTACCACCTCTGGTATTTATACTAGCAGTAGTATTTGTCAGATGAAGTATTTTTTTGCGGTAGTATTTAAAAAGTTTTAGTATTTGACAGCAGTAGTATTTGGAAAAGGGCCACGGTGACTTCTTTATTGAATTAAATTGTTGTGCTGTTGATAGGCTACTTCAAGTCCTGGGTTATGTCAACACAAAGGAAATGCTGACTCTGTCGTCTTCTGTTCCAGTGATGTGGATCGGGGCGTGTTCCCTTCTCTTTTTACTTGAATCAACAATCATCTCCCTTGTTTTGCTGATGTCAGGGGAGAGGTTGTTGTTATACCGGCACCATAATGTCATTTTGCTTACCTCTTCCCTGCGGGCTGGGTCATCATTGTTGATTATCAGGTCTGAGGTGGCACCTGCAAATTATTTGGACTCGGTGTCGCGCAGAGCCACACGGTTGTGGGTGAACAGGGAGTGAAGCAGAGGGCTGATGACACACCCCTGGGGGGCTTCAGATTCGAAACACAAATATTGTGGTTCTTGCATGTCTTGTGGCAGCCCAGTAAAAATGGGTAGCTTGTGTAGTCTTTGGGTGGTCACATAGGATGAATATAATTTATTTGTGGGTTGGTTATCTTCGAAGGAGTAAGCTGTCTTTCCAGCAGCACTTTCACTTTTATCTCAGGATTTCTGGATGCGTTTATGTTAAGGCTGTATTCCTTCTTCCCTCATTTAGTTAACCCCTCCCCTCCCTATGTCAATACTACCAGGATATGGTTTCTCTGGACTTTGGACAACAGCCTGATAACTAGGCTTCCTGTAATTTTGATGGTAACAATATTCAGAATTTGAAGCAGCTTAACTCAAGTTGTCAATAGTACTTATATGCAGTGTTGGGTAAAGTAGCTTGAACAGTTACAGTCCAGTTACTTGCTGAGTTCACACGTTTTGGGAAGACCCGAATTAAGACAAAATGATCAGGTAAATGGAGTTCATATCTTACTGGTGACCATGATTTATATTTTCTTTACTCTTTCTATTTGCTTTATAGGTTACTTTTAAGATATGAACTCCATTTACCTGATCATTTTGTCTTATTTAGGGACTTCCCAAAACTTGTGAACTCAACATGTAACTGGTATGTAGCTTTACCCAACACTGCTTATATGCAGTTTCACCTGGTGATAATTCCTGACAAGAATCTTCTGTTACAATGAGACGCAAATTGACCAAACTCAGCCTGTACTGAAAGACCGATAATATTCATGCGTCTAGTGTAATATTTGGTTTAAATTGTTTGCCTTTGCACCCTGATTGCTGAGAGGCTAGCCTACGTAACGACCTGCTGCATTTAGAGCAACTGTGTGTGTTCTGTCACCAATCAGTTTATGGCACCATCTGCCCCAGTATAAACCCTTAAGTGCGGTTTGAGCCATTTCGCTTGCTTGATGGTTTGCTTGTGTGTGTGGTAGGCGTCTGTGGCTGAGCGTGGATTGAATTAGGTCTACATTTAACTACAGTCTACAGCCCTGTAGCCTGCTATAAAATCTAAATGAATTAACTCCATCCATGTGACTTGTTAAGGCATAATTTACCGTAATCCCTCTTGGCCTTTAGGTTTCCGCTGCTGAAACTACGATTACTAAAGCAGGTAGGGTTTCAATCATACGCACTCAACCAGAGTGAACAAGATTTATATTGTCCTTTTATGACAAATGCCTGCTTTACATCCTGGTATGTGTGGGTGATTTATGGACACGGCTCGTTGTGCCGGTGCTTCGTCGCCTTGAATATAGCCCTGTCAGCCATTTATTCTGCGCTTCACAAGTGGGCAACGTCAATAATCACTTTACAATAAATTCATTTTGAAGTGTGACTCTGCTCTGGCTCATGTAGCTTGCTTCCAGCTGCGTGTCGGCTCCAATGGCACCCTACAGCTGAAGTAATGCACTATTCTCCAGGTCCTTACTGTTTTCTGGCATATGGAATAGGGGACATTTGGGATTCACTTGGATGGAGAACATATCCCATTTGGTCTCTTTGGATGGCTGGTCGATTGATTTTAAGCAAAAGGACTGGGGGTTGGTATTTCTACATAGAGGTGGTTGTAAATCTCCACAAAAATTATTAACAGCAGCCTTTGAGTTTTGTAAAATTTTCAGTTGGTCAGACTAAATTACGGTCTGTACTTTGTCGTGGAAGTGGATCTGTTACGCAGGCTGATGTGAGCAGCGCGCTGTGGAACAAACTTAATGTGAATCCACTCATATGCATGACATTTGGGGCTCACTAATAAACGGTTCTTATCGGACATGCTGGGACTTGATTAGAGGGATAGGTGTGCGCGTGGCTGCGCGCATGTTCTGTATTATGGTTTGTCATCGTGCGTCACTGACATGATCAAATAAATGAAGATGGCAATTTCAGGAAGTGGCATCGGTGATGTTTGTGTAAAGACGTCACTGCGTGCATGAGGCTGTCTCATGACACAACCTGAACAATGACTCATCTATGTGGTCGCGTCTACAGACGTCATTGAAGGCTAGTCACTTAACTTCATCCACTGTGAGTTTGTCTAAAAGATCCTGGCTAGATAGGCCATTGATAATCTACAGGTTATCCACTGCTCCATTAATCCATTACTACCCCTCACTGAGCACGTAGGGTCCTGCCCCTGACAATAAAGACTGAACACTTAACCAGTAAGGACTGACTTGTAAACAACGAGAATATTAAGCCATCCAATCAGCCAACCAGGTCACAGTGACAGGAGCATTTCTGCCACTGGATGTCAATGCTTTCTTGTCTCCTCACTGTAAAACTACATGTCCCATCAGGCCTGATGTGAAGATAGCTGGGAAACAACTACGGGAACCGCCCAAATAGAGCCCAAGGCCGTACACTACCTTTGACCGTGTGTCAGACACAATGGGGGAGCAGTTTGAGATACAGACTAGGATTCAGACATTCAGAATGACCGACAGAAGGGGGGGTGAAAGAGTATCTCCATTTAAAATACCCGAACACCTGCGGATTTGACCATTTGCATTTATAAAAGTTGTTCATAGCCACAATGCTGAGACCTTGTGTACTGAAGCGTTACTTTACTTTCAGATGAAACACTCGCTTGGGTGAAGCAATCATATCGATGGGAAGAGATTATTCAAGCGTAGGCTCCTGGCTGGTGGAACTCCATATTAAATCGTCTATTAAACACCTTTGCTGATACTAGCAGTGTAGATTTTCTACAATTGCCAAAAAAGAAGAAGGAGATCTAAGGGTTTGGTTGATGAAGGCTTTTTGGTTTCTCAGCTGCACACCACGGGTGTAGATATTGGCTTCGTCATCCTGGCCTTGCTTCTTTGTATTGTTGCCTACTTATCTTTAAGTAGTTCTCACACTTACTTTGAATGCCTACCAGAGCCTGTTCATTGTCCTATATTTGTCGTGATGCCCGGGATTTATTTGCCTTAAATAGCTTCCAGCCCCTCCCACATTTAAAAATTCATGTCTAGAGCACTGGCTATATAAAAGTAACGGAATGAACATTTGTCTGTATAAAAGGGGACCGTAGAAACGTTGCCCAGTTCTTTTTCAGGGAAAAAAGCATTGCAAATCTGTTGTGAAAGGAATATGACAGAAGGAGAGAGAGCGTTTGATCCAATTTGGCTTGACAGCATTTTATTTAAATTAATTGAAAGTGGTGTGGGTGGAAAAGCATATGATGTCAACACACCAATGCGGGCCCATAACATGTGCAGTAAAACCTGGAGATAAACACACAGATTCATTTCCCAAAGGGTTGAACAACATGATGGCATTCCAGAAAAGGTCCAGGTGTCAAGGAACATACTTTTTACTGTGCTTTAGCCATACTGGATACACGTATTTGGGACCCAATCAACATGGATATGCCAGTTAGGACCTGGCTCTAAATATTTAAATCTATGACTGGAACCAATTGTTCTATATGCCGGTGAATTATGGGGCCTGTTTACGATGCAAAAATTTGAGAATTGGGACAAACATCCGATTGAAACCCTGCATGAACAATTCTGTAAGAGCATCCACAGAATACACATGAATGTAGAGCTTTTGATGAATATAGAAAAAAATAACTCCAAAATTGTGAAAACATTGGACCATTCCAAACCTTTTTAAACTGTTGAGCAGTGGTCCTCAAACCCTTCCATGGAGGGCCTAGTGTATGTAGGTTTTTGCTTTTACATTGTACAAGCCTGATGGAGTAGCTCACTAATTGGTTAGGATCTCCCCTCACCTGGCAGTCTAGGTCCTAATTATGCTCTAATTGAAGGGAAAGACCGAAAACCAGCATACACTAGGCCCTCCATGGAAGGGTTTGAGGACCACTGCTGTTGAGAGTAGTCTACTGGTTCTGAGGCTTATTACTAACACAAACCAAACATTTAACCAACCAACTTGAGTGTTTGTATTCAACAACATACCAGGACAATAACATTTCAACTTGTGTCTTTCTATTAACCAACATACCAGTCCAAAAACATTACAACTTATGTATTTCTAATAACTAACCAACCAGAAAAATTACATTGAAACTTGCTTTCTTACTCCTAACCAACCAACCAGGAAAATAACATTACAGTCTGTGTCTTTCTAATCATTAATCAACCAACCAACCAACCAACCAACCAACCAACCAACCAACCAACCAACAAGGACAATAACATTACAGTCTGTGTCTTTATAACCATTAAACAACCAACCAACCAGGACAATTACATTACAGTCTGTGTCTTTATAACCATTAAACAACCAACCAGGACAATAACATTACAGTCTGTGTCTTTCTAACCATTAAACAACCAACCAACCAGGACAATTACATTACAGTCTGTGTCTTTATAACCATTAAACAACCAACCAGGACAATAACATTACAATCTGTGTCTTTATAACCATTAAACAACCAACTAGGACAATAAAATTACAACCTGTTTCACCATTCTTACTATTCTCACTGTTAAATAACAAATCAGACCAATAACAATTTCCACTACTGAATTATTTATGTCAGTCATTTGTTATTGTATTGAACTTGTAACATTGAGTGGGTTTCAGGCAGAAATGGAGATGAGATTTACCTGAAGGTAAATGTAGAACGTAAACAGTGTTTAATATGTAAAAACACAGGTAAATCTAAATGACTATGGTGCATCAAAACGTACTCGAAAACAGACCAAACAACATTTAATACATACATACTGTATAGACAATGACAAACAGCTGACATCACCAGAACAGGAACTTAAATACAAGCACTAATAAGAAAACAGGAACCGGCTGTGTGTAGTTAACTGATAAACAAACAATGGATGAGGGAATGATCGAACTGTCCGGTGTAAACAGTACATAGTACAAAATGGAGTCTCCAGCTCACCAGCAGGGGGCGACCTTGACAGACCTGTTAATTGCTATAACTCATTAGAGCTGCAAAATTATCGATAAAATAAAAAAAACCTTGCAACAAATTTCATTATCGTTACGCAAGACACAGTTAAAAAATAAAGCTGTGAAAGACAGAGAATGTAACTTAGCTTTCAGCCTTTTAAAGAGCTATCAGTTTGACATCATGCCATGAGTTGCATGTAGAAGGGAGAAATATGTCTTGCCGCATTAGCATAATTTTAGCTGTAAGCGTGGAGCAGCTTTCATCAAACCAGTTAAAAATGTCACGTTAACTGAAGAGTAAAGCAGCTTTGTTAAACACATGTTGCTGTATTCAATTTGTAAAACCCTTTTATTTTTGTTTAAAGACAGATTATTGTACAATATTAGAAAAAAACATCTATATACACAAAATTAATAACTCATATTTAATGCTGTTAGTGTTAGTCAGATGAATCGATTAATCGAAGCCACAATCAGCAGATTGATCGGCTATCTAAATAGTTTTTGGTTGCCATCCTATTACTTACTGAGGATCAATATTCCTTTATTATTACCTAGTCTCCTTCTACACAGTACAGAATTACTAACAGACCAACAGACAGACAGTCAAGTGACAGACAGAAAGACAGACAGACAGGGGTGCGGGAGGGCCACGGATGCTAGGTAATTGCACTGTTTATTCAGCTTGCTGTTCAGCTGTTCAAGTCACTGTTTTGTGTGTTTGTGTGTGTGTGGGCGGTTGGTCCCTGGTGGAGTCATTATATCATTAACTGACCTCCTACAGACAGACAGACAGACAGACAGGTTGTGGCATTCTCTTACCCTGTCTGCAGCGGCACCAGAAACCTCCATCAGACCATTCCACGGTGATCACCTGTGTCTGACTATCCACCCAGCCCATTGTGGCCAGAGTGGACATACACTTCCCTTTAGCCCCTCCCCAGCTCAGTGCTCTGTGAGCTGGGATGATGTCCTGGTTGGAGGCCTACTGAGCCCTTTTGGATGCTCTGGGCCTGGTAATGGACACTCATCTAACGGACAGTTATATCTACGCTGCTGTGCGTCAGTGGAGCACATTCACACACGGTCCTTGACACACACACAAGTACGTCCACACTGTTTTAGCCGGGAGGTGCCAAGCCACGTAGGAAAAATAAATAAAGAAATAGGTAGAAAAAACATGGCTCCAGGAATGTGTCTTATTGAAGATGAAACGCATCTGCCTCTCTGTAATCTACTGTGAATGATATTCCCTCAATGCATGCACACACACTCTCACACACTCACACTCACACACACGCACACGCGCGCGCGCGCACACACACACACACACACACAAACACACACACAGGTCTGCTTTGAAAGATGTGCTCTTGCTGCTGAGGGTTTGCAGCTCAAACAGTGACATGCCAAGTCTCTTTCTCCCCCTCTCTATCTCTGTCTTTCAGGCCTCTCTCTCCTCTACAGAATCCCGTTAATGCTACCCTGACAAACAGATACTCTAGAAGGACAACAAACAGCCAAAAACCTTTGAGTGAATTATATTACTAGTTTTCAAGTTACCCTGTTTTCTTTTATTTCAGTATTTTTTTTTCAGTCTGATGAAAATCATCTTGTTGTGAGGGGGCTTGATCAGAGAAGACACAATCAGTATTCAGCATGGCGGGGTCTGCGTGGCGTAGTGGGCTAAGTCGCTGCATTGTATGAAAGTCTACATCACGTTGGTCATGGGTTTGAGCCTGACCATGGGTTTGATAACTTTCCTCGGGCCTCTTGCATGGAGCAGCTCAAAATTTGCATAGCGCTGCCCAGTCAGGTTAGCTACCCTGCCACGGTGCTCTCCAGTGACTCCTTGTGTCCAGATTGGGCATGTAGAGTCAAAGAAGTATAGTTGGTGAATGTAATCATCCCGTGCATGATCCGACTAAAGGCTTCAGTGTTGGGTGAACAGTGCAAAAAGAATCGGCAGCTCGGGCGACATGTTGGATGAACCATGTGCGTGCCCCTCGTCATCCCACAGATCTGTACAAGGAGATGAGGAGCTGCCGACAAGGCAGGATTAGAGAGGGAATTGTGAAGGGAAGAAAATCGGAAAATATCACAAAAGAAAGAAAATGAAATTCAGTATTCAGCGTATGTGCGCATGTGCGTATGTGTGCGTGAGAGTGTGTGTGCGTGTGGGGAGGGTGTATGTATGTATGTAAGGGTGTGTGTGTGCGGGTGTGTGTGCGGGTGTGTGTTGGTTTGTGTGTGTGTTGGTGTTGGTGTGTGTGGGGGTGTGTGTGTTGGTTTGTGGGGGGGTGTTGGTTTGAGGGTTTGTGTGTGTGTGTTTGTGTGTGTTGGTTTGTGTGTGTGTGCAGGTGTGTGTGTGTGTGCTACATCTTAGCAGCAGAACAAAATAAGCAACGTTCTCTTGACAGATGAAGGTAGGTTGGGTATGGCTCTAAGGTGTTTACCCAAATTTTTCATTTTTCCATTTCTTGTTTAAAATCATATTATTTCTACCCTGGAGGGTCTCTGTTAGTGTAGCCTACATGCTGAAATCGAACATTCCATAATAGGCTTCCAGTTTATTTCAGCATTTGTAGCAAGAGGCTTGTGGTGATTTTTGTAAAAGACGAGAACAGTGGTATTTAGTAGGTGTTAGGGAAGTTTGCATTGTACTGTGTGTGTGTGTGTGTGACTGCGTGCGTGTCTGTGTGTCCACTTATGTGTGTGAAAAGGATAGCAAAGCCATATAGGCGGTAAAGATAGCCCAGTCCATAGAGACAGGAGGAGAGAGAGACAGGAGGAGAGAGAGACGGGCAGAGAGAGAGACGGGCAGAGAGAGAGACGGGCAGAGAGAGAGACGGGCAGAGAGAGAGACGGGCGGGCAGAGAGAGAGACGGGCGGGCAGAGAGAGAGAGGGGCGGGCAGAGAGAGAGACGGGCGGGCAGAGAGAGAGAGACGGGCAGAGAGAGAGGACCCTTGCTAGGTGAAACGCCCTGCGGGGTTTGACAACACCATGACTCACAATACATGGCACGCCAAGACATTCCTTCATGTCACTCCCCCCCCGCCCATTACTTTGCCAAGCAACTTGTCAGAAGTTATTAAAGGAGAAGTCCGGATGAAGAGAAGATGATTACTTTGCGGCTTGTTAAAATCTCTCTCCCACAATGTTTTTCTTGGCCGTTCTTCACCATGGGGAGGAGGGTGTTCGTGGGGTCAGAGGAACGCCATTGTTAGCACACACGTGGGGGCGCGCGTGTCTGTGCATGCCTTTGTCGGTGTGCACGTGCGTGCGTACACACATTGGTAGGTGTGTGTGTTTACCTTAGCGTTTCCATAGGCGTTGAAGCAGCCTCGTGAGTAATGAGCTAGTCAACACCTCTGCAGGGTTTACAGAGCTTTACCAAGGCTTTTCCTACTAAATACTGAATCTATTGTTGTTCTGACACTCCTTATTTACTTTACTTTTACTCTAGTGAAGTTGAGCAGCCGCCCAGCGAGCCTGGAGACATGTTGCATTGTGGGTAGTGGGTCTGTAAGAGGAAACGTTTTTAGTTCCTTGACACAAAATCATCGAGAAAAGTCATTTTCATTCACTGTTGTTCTCATGCTTCTGGACAGAATTTGTTCTGAATTGTTCCATTGTATTTTAAATCACTGTTGCAAACGATTCTTTGTTGTTATATAATCCATCAGAGGTATGGTAAGCAAAAAATGTGTCACAGACGTTCCTTGCATTTCCTCGTTTCAGTTTTTAATTTTGACCAAAGCAGCAGCCGGAAACTTTGCTTCCATACTTTGAAGAGGGAACTTGGCGTAGTCTGAAACGGATATGCCTGGTGTTACCACAAAGCATGTGTTATAACTATAAGTTATTCATATGTTTAGAAGAAACGTTCGGTATACAGTAAATCTTTATGGAACGGTTCCTATTATGTTAATATCATACACGGATGCAAGTGCATGGGTAGTATAGGTTAACCAGTGGCCCAGTAGTCACCAGTAATGTGTTTTCTTGAGGCTGAAACTGACTGGTCTGAATGGTGTCTAAGCCACCAACTAGCCTTTGATAACAGGATGTGTGTGCCTCCCGCTGTGTTCCTTGGTAAGGTGTGTAAAGTGTTTCTGTAATTAGACGTGTGCTCCTGCTGTGTGTTACATCAGCACTTGAGGAGATTTGAGCCCATCTGGAAGCGGACATTTTAATTTGTTAATGGAAACATTAAGTGGGCGGCGTGTACTAGTGAGTCCCCCGGGATTCTGTGTCTGGGAGGTCCTCAAGCTGTGTTCAGCTGCTAAACTCAAGGGGCACCAGGGAGTGTTTGGCTGGGGGCCAGTTACTGGGGGGGTGCAGGTCTAATGTCACCCTTTGTTTCTGACGATTCCTTGTCTTCTCCTAAATTGTTTAAGCCCCCCCCCCCTTGGGGTTTGTAGTGACGCCTGGTCTTGGGTAACGCCCCGTGTCTTCTTATCGCACCAGGATTACTTCTGGATAGTTACAGCCCGTTTATTCCACTTGCGTTGTTTCTGTGTAAAGCTGTTTGTTGATTGGTTTAGGTAGCCGGAACGATGTTGTGTTATTTTCTCCACATGTATTTTTCTGCCTGAAGTGTCTTTGTATTAGTGCTGATTGAATGCAGTCCTCTTTGTGATCGCGTTAAAGATCTAAGCAACTCTTTGCCTGGCAGCTCTTCTAACATCTAAGAAACACATTTTCCCTCGTGCGTCATTTTGCATGTTGTTGTTCAGTTATTCCATCAGATCATAAGAACACAGTTCATCTACATCCAAAGGATTACACTTCTGAATGACATCACTGACCGTGTGCATTTTCCTTGTCCCAGGTCTCAGCATCTGATCGCGTCCGGAGAGGTGTCTTCGTTGTGGGGGAGCGAGGAGCAGCGGTGCCCTGTGCCAACCTGGACCATCATGGTGCCTAACATTCACCCTGCAGTTCCCCTCCTACCCAGTGGGACGGCGCTACTGCTGCTGCTAATCAGCTGCCTGGTGCTGTGCTCTCAGGCGGACAGTAAGTACAGGTCTACTATAGATGCAAAACCATGATTGTTCACGCAGAATGCACAATTGTAACTTAGTTGGAAATAATAGGGTTAAGCGCCATTTAAGATTAAAATGCATGTGATTGCACCCTTCAAACTTTATCCCATTTAGCTCATCAGCGTCACAGCTTTACACCGGGCTCAGCTATACTAAACATTAATTATATGTGGTCAGTGTATTGTCAATCAATTCTCATACCTAATTGTAGTTCACCTTGTCATTTATTCAGTCATCGTCGTCTTAACAGAAGTACATTAATACAGAACAACGTCAAACTGTCTTGTGGAATATTAATTGGTCTCCAGCTTGCTTGTTTTTTGGTTAGTTTGTTTATTTGTTTGTTGGCTGCTTAAATTCATGCTGTGCCATTTGCTTCTTAGTTTAACTGTGAACACACTGCTCCAGTCTATTTACATTAGTCTTAGTCTACTGTAAACACACCACTCCAGAAACATTTACATTTGCTCTCCTTAATTTAACTGTAAACACACCACTCCAGTCTATTTACATTTGGTCTTTTTAATTTAACTGTAAACATACCGCTCCAGTCTATTTACATTTGGTCTCCTTAATTTACTGTAAACACACCGCTCCAGTCTATTTACATTTGGTCTTTTTAATTTAACTGTAAAACACACCACTCCAGTCTATTTAAATTTGGTCTCCTTAATTTAACTGTAAACATACCGCTCCAGTCTATTGAAATTTGGTCTCCTTAATTTAACTGTAAAACACACCGCTCCAGTCTATTTAAATTTGGTCTCCTTAATTTAACTGTAAACACACCACTCCAGTCTATTCAGATTTTGTCTCCTTAATTTAACTGTAAACACACCGCTCAAGTCTATTTAAATTTGGTCTCCTTAATTTAACTGTAAAACACACCACTCCAGTCTATTTACATTTTGTCTCCTTAATTTAACTGTAAACACACCGCTCAAGTCTATTTACATTTTGGTCTCCTTAATTTAACTGTGAACACACCGCTCCAGAAATATTTGATTTCCTTGGTGGATTCCAGCATGGCGTCAACAGCTGTTTGTTAAACGCACCCAATCTCTTGTGCTCCCGAACTGCAGAAAATTCCCTTGCGTTCAGAGGTATGTGCGCATGTGTGGTTGTCCGTCTTAATTTAGCTTGGGTGGTCGGAGACGCGCTGTCCCAGAGATGTGTCACTGTGTGTGTAGCCTCCAGGGGGTCTAACATGGAGTGAGGCAAAACTGAGGGGTTCAGGACCAAATTAATTCCACAAATGACTTCAGCCACTGTGCTGTCACAGGGTCATTACACACACACACACACACACACACACACACACACACACACACACACACAAACACACACACAGAGAACTACGCACAAACACATTCACACTTATTTCTTTCACTTCTCAACACACTATGTTACAGTTTGTATAACCATTAGCTTCAAGTGTGTCTGACCTTCGGAACGTCCACACTGCACTTCTCATAGCCTAACTCTCACAGCATTCACTGCGCATTACGTAGGTCCTCGTGCCCTCTACAGTCACCGAGAGAGGAGGCTTTTACTTCCCCGTAGAGGAGCTGACTAATCACTAAAAGCTCAGTGCTCATGTAGTGTTCTCCAGTGTGAACAAGTGATCACAGATGAACAAAGGAAACGTTCACTCTGTTAATTAGCCGTTGTAGAATCTAAGGCGGTAGCTTCCATTTGTCTACAGTATGTTGTCTCCCCACAATGCTGCGCTTTAATGCTTATCAGACAGATAGACCAATCGACAGACAGACATGTTGAGAGACAGACAAACTGATCAACGGCAGGTTTCTTTTTTTCTTTTTCCACCCTTCCAAATTCCCACTACCCTGCCATTTCGGCAGCTTCAGATGTGCGATGACGAGGGGCGCGCACATGGTTCATCCAACCACATGTCGCCCAGCTGCCGGCTCATCCAACACGGAAGCCTTTAGTCGGATCATGAACAAGATGATTACATTCACCAACTATACTTCCACAAATGTACAGGTGCCCAATCTGGACACAAGGAGTCACTGGAGAGCGACGTGGCAGGATAGATAATCTGTTTTATCTAACCCAAATTCTGGGCAGCACTATGCCAATTTGCACTGCCTTGTGCAGGAGGTTCCAGGAAAGTCAGAGAACCCATAGTCAGGCTCGAACCACTGCCTATCATGACGTAGACTGTCCTGCAATGCAGCGACTTAGCCCACATGGACCCCCAACAGACAGACAGGTTGAGAGACAGACAGTTTGACCAATAGAGCAATCGACAGACCGATCGACACTAAGACAGACAGACAGACAGACAGACAGACAGACAGACAGACAGACAGACAGACAGACAGACAGACAGACTCCCTAAATCCAATTCTCTAGATGTTCCTCTGCTCTCCAGTAATGAAATCATTGCCAGATGAAAAGACCCAGTGGAGCCTTGTAATTCCCAGACAAAGACAGTAGTGATGTCTCTGAAACCACATCTCCTGGTCACACACACACACACGGTTGTGCTGTCATCGTACACGGATATACAGCAGTACACACACCCACTCTGCAGTAGACCTCATGGGGCTTTCCCTGACTCTCTCCTGTCATGAGTGTAAAGGCCCCCCACATCTATAACTATTGAACTAATGAAATCCTTCAATTGTACCTGTTAGAAGACATTATTTCCTCCACACGGAGGGAGACACTGCCAAACAGGGAGATCCAAAACAGTGATGTGCATTCAGTTGTCAGGATGCAGCCGGGAACACAACAGAAGAGCCATCGCCGAAGACAAAGCTACACTCAATCTTACATTTACAGTATTTTGAAATAGACCTGGTAAATGTAACTGAGGCCTCCCTGTGATAAACCCTAGAGTCTACTTAGATTGTAGAGGGAACAAACTTAGAATTAGGAATGGATGGATAGGGAAACACCTACCACAAATTTTAGGGCTGTGTTTTGTTGCTGTCTGTAATTTGTGTGGGGTTAAAGCCTGGTTTTGTCAACGTAAACGTAATAGCACTGGCAAGTGTGCAGCTCTGCTTTTGAATCACAGACACATGGATACAGAGGGCATGGTTGGGCTGGGCGGGGAAGGGATTGGTCGACAGTCAGACCTCACAGCTCTCATTACACATTACTTGTGTGTCGGTGTTCATTCTCCCAGGCTGCTACAGTAAGGGACCGCAGTTAGCTGCTACAGTAAAGTGTAAAGCAGGCCTTGTTCGCATAGGCGAGTTGAACTGTTTGTGTCCCAGTCA
The DNA here is from genome assembly GCA_016801145.1 of Umbra pygmaea. Classification (NCBI taxonomy): domain Eukaryota; kingdom Metazoa; phylum Chordata; class Actinopteri; order Esociformes; family Umbridae; genus Umbra; species Umbra pygmaea. Next base: position 491 of record JACXGM010016361.1, on the reverse strand, counting down.
TGCTAGTTGTACTTTCATATTTAAAAATGAAAAAATATATAAAATACGGTGCTGGCAGGGGGTGACTACCAAAACATTAGAGGCTATCACTTTTGTAATGAGCCTTTACACCTTCTTCAAAGAAAAAGAGTGGAACGTGGCTTACCGACCAATCACAGCAAACTGTCTTCCACGCAAAATTGTGCGCAGGATGCCGAAAAACCCAGTTCGACGCCCGAACCACTTCAAAACACACAAAAGCAACGTTGCTTAGATGAAAGCATCGACTAGTCACACTTGCGCCTGGAAGTCTGAATTACCTATGAGGGACCACAGTTGGCTGCTACAGTAAGGGACCCCAGTTGGATGCTACAGTAAGGGACCCCAGTTGGATGCTACAGTAAGGGACCCCAGTTGGATGCTACATTAAGGGACCCCAGTTGGATGCTACATTAAGGGACCCCAGTTGGATGCTACAGTAAGGGACCCCAGTTGGATGCTACAGTAAGGGA
>JACXGM010016360.1:0-20542 GCA_016801145.1 Umbra pygmaea | reverse complement strand
TGAGTAGTTATATATGAACACTCACCACACATCAGTTATCAGGTAGAGAGGTGAGTAGTTATATATGACAATTAGGAAGGAGGGGATTATTAGGTGGCCATGATTGAAGTGAAGCCTGGTTGGCAATTTGCCATGACACCGGTGTTACCACCCCTACTCTTAATAGTGCCACGGGAGTCAGGACACCCGTTTAACGACCCATCCGAAAGAAGGCACCCTAAGCAGGGCAGATGTCCCCATTACTGCCCTGGGCCATTGGGATTGATCTTTAGACCCCTGGTCCCCCTACTGGCCCTCCAACACCACTTCCAGCAGAACTGGTCTCCCATCCAGGGACTAACCAGGCCCAACCCTGCTTTGCTTTAGAAGCAAACCAGCAGTGCAATACAGGGCTCTATGCTGCTGGCCCAAGATTATATGTGTTCCTGATATGTTGTTAGATTATGTAGAAGTATGTTAAATGATCAACCTTGCTAGCCATTTGTTAACTGCAACCTATATATTATGCCTAATGTTACCAAGATTATCAGTCATGAACCTGTTTAGGAAAATTGAATGGTAGGCTATGGTACAATATATTATTTATACAATAGTAGTTGTTTTTCTCTGGATATTTTTAATTTGCTTACTGCTTGTTTATTTTTGTGATAGTGTTAACGAGAAACCTCCAAGTGACTAGGGTGACCATATATATATTTTTTTTGTAATTAACATTTTTATTGAGAGCGCACATTACACTATATAGTAGTTTGACTTTATACATCGCTTTTGCTTTAACAATTTTTTACCATATGGTTAAAAGAAAATAAATTTAAAAAATTAATAAAATATAAAACATTACAAGAACTTAATGCGGGTGGCGGGGAAGCCAAGTTACTCCCATCTTGTTTACATGGACCGTCAAATCAGTGCATCCACATATAAAGCAGCAGTGTTTACATAAAATCAGACCTAACAGGCTTAACATATGCTGTCCACTTGGACCATATACTGTAGAAGGTGTCCCTCTGCACTCTGAGGGAGAAAGACAGTTTTTCCATTATGTAGATCTCTCGCACAATACCTATCCAGTCCTCATTTGTTGGTGGTTCCGGTTTCAACCATCTCCTCGTGAGAGCCTTCTTACTCGCTGCCATTAAGATGTATAAGAGTTTCTTATCCTCAAATCTTAGTGTATCCACTGGTATGTTACTTAAATATGTGGTTTCAAAAGTCAAAGGAAAAACAATTGAGAAAATATTCTGTATATGTTGATGAATTAGAGACCAATACTGATCAATGACTTGGCAGCCCCAGAAGATATGGTAATGATTGGCCCCGTCCACCCCACATCTCCAGCAGGTATCGCCAGTACCTCTGTACCTTTTCTGTACAGGGGAAATGAAGAACCTCATTACATTTTTCCAACCGAATTCACGCCATACATTCGACCCAGTTGTTGCCCACAGTGTCTCACATATGTGTTCCCAACTTTCCTCTGTAATTGTCAGATTACCTTCTCTTTCCCAGTTAAGCTTAACATAGAGAGTGTTGTCTTTTTTACTACTCAGGATGCTGTTGTATAATGTGGATATAATTTTATTGTGTCCACCTGGTTTAGTTAATGCTATAAACGTTTTCACCAGTCCCATGTCGTTGAAATTCACTTTTTGTTCCTGATTAAAATAGTGTCTGACCTGAAGATATCTAAAAAAGTCATCAGAGCCCAATTTAAGTTCTCTTTGCAGGATTTCAAAGCTTTGGAGTGCCCCCTTGTGGACAAGTGAATAGTAATTAGTTAATCCTTTTGAAATCCACCTCTTGAATCTATCATCATATTGAAGTCTGAATCATATGCACACCATCTTAAAATCTTAGAGGTGCCTTCCAAACCACAAATCTTAATTGCTTCTTTCCAGGCAGATATCATTACATGTGCTACAGGTTCATCAGTTAAGTGGATTTTATTCTGTAATTTGGTGTCCGCTAATAAGGCTTCAACTGGTATTCCATCAATCCTTGTCCCTTCCACATCTTTCCATCCTGCGGTGTAGTCCGAAGAACACAAACATATTAATGGTCTCAGCTGGGCAGCACGGTAGTATTCTTGTAAACAGGGAAGGCCCCGTCCACTTCTGTTTTTCTTAAGTTGTAAGGTTTTGTATTTTATTCGACCTTTTTTCCCTTTCCAGATATACTTCGACAGCATTCTATCCCACTCTATGATTTGTCTTTGGGGTATAGGAATTGGTAGGCATTGGATATTCAGTCTAATTGAATCAATTCTTCAATGTAATTCCAAAAAGGATGTGTTATTCCATTTCAGGGTGACCATATTTTAGTTTTCAAAAAAGAGGACAGTGGGAACGGGAGGCAGACGGACACCCGCAGTGGGTGGTAAATACAAAACCCCAAAAACGCACACAATGAATGGCGACTGTAGAAAGCCGAATCCCTGACATTTTGGGTGATTTATTTTTGGTCCAAAAAGAGGACATGTCCGGGAAAAAGAGGACGTATGGTCACCCTACAAGTGACCATCAACCTCCCTGGTCCACTGGACCAAGCCAGGTAGGTGATTCATTCAGTCAATACATCTGGATCTTATAAAAGAACTGAACTGGACCAAGCCAGGTAGGTGATTCATTCAGTCAATATATCTGGATCTTATAAATGAACTGAACTGGACCAAGCCAGGTAGGTGATTCATTCAGTCAATACATCTGGATCTTATAAAAGAACTGAACTGGACCAAGCCAGGTAGGTGATTCATTCAGTCATTATATCTGGATCTTATAAAAGAACTGAACTGGACCAAGCCAGGAAGGTGATTCATTCAGTCAATATATCTGGATCTTATAAAAGAACTGAACAGGACCAAGCCAGGTAGGTGATTCATTCAGTCAATATATATGGATCTTATAACTGAACTGAATGATTTGCAAAACCCATCACGAGAAATAACCACCTGTGCCTAGAGGATGGTACTAACTTTGGTCAACAAAGTTATAATTTCCTGCTTCTATAAATTATTTAAACATTCCTGAAAAAAAGACATAATAACCTATGTTTTATAATAAAAGATCAGACTTGTATTAATATTAATGTTGACTATACTTTATTTAATAATAGTGTTATTTCTTTCAGTCAAACAATCCATTCATATTGAATAAAATACATATTTGTTTCATGAAAATATTTTCATATTTCCACTTTTAGAAAAAGTCACTCTCATGATCATCAATGTCATAATCTATCATTTGTATTTCCTCTTCTTTCTTATTATTTTTCTTATCCTCCTCTTCCTCTGTGTCATCCTTTATTTCTTTTGTGTCTTCCTTCTTTGTTGTTTGATCTTCCTTTTGGCGATAGTCCCAGTATATTCTAGTCAAGGTCTTTGCCGCCTCCAGAGAGACCTTGAGCTTTCCCATGACCTCTTTCTCTTCACCTACACTGACAACTATGGATAGGGGAAGAGAGGGAGGGTTGAGTAGAGGTGAAATGTTGAAATGTAAATGTAAGACAATATTCACAACAATACTGTAGAAATATAGAATCTCACTATCAATCTGCCGCTCTGTGATGTCATTTCCTGTCAGAAGCAGTTCCTGTAAATCCAGGAAGGCATGGCCGACGTCTGCACACTCCTCATCATCATCATCTTCCATTGGCTCGTTGACCACTGTGAACTTCAACCTGAGTAGACACACACATATTAGAGCATGTAGTGACACATTCTATCATCCAGCCGTGTCATTCATTGTCAGAAATCATCTGAAACATTACCATTTGAAAGAGCATCTAAAAGGAGTTGTCCCAATGCTTTCAACTTTTATTATCATTGTTATGATAGGTAATTCATTAAGAAAAGTGTGCATCTGATTTACCCAGTGTTGCCACTGAGGGCATTGCAATTGGGCAGCAATGTCCAGGTTTGAAGGGTTGGTAATCAAATATGTTTTATTGTGTTTTAGTGACCCCTTGGGGCAGCTTAGGCAGCTGTGACCTCAGTCAAGCTAGTTCTCTGAAGAGTGCTTCAGTCAGGTATGTAGACATTACGTAAAGCATTGTGAACCAGAAGGGCATGGCATGTGCTTTGAAAGACACATCTTGATATTGAATGTCCCAAGACTGCCAGGAGTTGTGGTGATCAGGCATGCAATTACAAATTAGAGGTCACGACATTGGGGAGAAACATCAGGTAAAATTGTAAAAGAAAATAAGAAAGAAGTTCTCTATTACTGCGTTGTGTTGTTCACATTGCACTACCTCTACTTCAGCTTAGCCAGGGGACCCACGGATAGTGGTGCAATTGGCCAGAACTGTCCAGGTTTAGGGTGTTAATAATTTGTAAATTGCTCTGGATAAGAGCATATAAATTACAAAAGCAAAGTTTTGGTAACACTTTATTTTGAGAGGCCATCTCTAGATGCTCTACATATTATCTGCATACTGTCAACAACATTTTAACAAACTATCTACTAACCCTAACCCTAATCCTAACCTTAACCAATCCCCTTATGTTAAACCTAACCTTAATCATTACCCTAAAACATATTCTAAACTTACCCCTACCCTTAAAATACACAATTAGTTGCTTATCAACGGATGGTTTGTTGATAGTTTGTTGATAGTCATATCATCAACAAACTATCTGTAGAGCACATACAGATGGAATGTCAGACTCTCCAAATAAAGTGTAACCAAAGTTTTTTTTAAATGGCAATTTGTTTTCCTAACCTGCCCTTGTTGGGGTCAGTTCCTTCCAGCATGGTGTACAGGTATTGTCTGAGTGGGGATGCCTCTGAGCTGTCAACATAGATGACTGGGACACGGGGTGATTGGAAACAAAGACAAAAAGTAATTACAATCGTCTGATATGTGCATTTGATTGGGACGAACATGTATATCAGATACACACACATAGGCATGTACACACACCGCGTGTGAAGTTGTAATGTATCTCCTCTCCTTCTGTTGGCTTACGAAGGGACATGGGTGTTTCTGTGGTTTCCATGGGAACTCCTAGGAGGCGGTACTCCACGTAGACACGCTGCACAGATTTGTCAAGAGCCACTCGGGACGTGGGCTCAAATGAGAGTGAGAGAATCTCTACTCTCAACTTGTCTCCCTGAAACACAACCTTTCTCAGCCACAGTGTATTTACAAATTAAAATGTACCCTTATCATACAACAAGTCCACTGACCCAATTGATTGATTGATTGATTGACTGATTGAGTCTAACCTTTCTTAACCTCCTGGAAGGTGGAGGAACAATGATGACATCACTAAGGTTGGAGCTACTTGATTCTGTAGATTCCATGATGTCACTACCCACTCCATCTATCGAGGGAAGTAGAAAACAATGGTTGGACATGACGTCAAAATATTCATATTTAACTCTGAGATAAGTCACTGTGCTTGAACAGGATACACATTAGATAGTGTTGTAGATATTGGTCACCTATTTCACTTTTTCCTCCTGGCTCCTCCTCCACTTCCTCCAAAGACATTAATGAGGGGATGTCCTGATAAGGAAAATCATTGTAATAGATTTACTCTTGAGTCTTTTTACCAACTTATATTTGCCTTATGTAATCTTGCTTTTCCAATTGCATTTGTTCCCAATTATCCTCCCATCTGTAGGCATTGCTCATGGATATTATCTGCATTCAAATGTTTTTCTGTAACGTCTGCATCTACTAACCTTATCATCAGTCTTATCATCATGGGTGGAGCTTCTGGGGGATTGGGCCGAGAGAGAACGAGAAAGTGTCATCTCTGACCCAGGTGAACTCTGACCTTTGACCTCAGGTGATTTTAGACGGGTCCCCTGCTTCCTGGCGGCTGACCTGGTGGACTTGGTGTGACTTGGACCAAGTGTGAAAGGGGGTGTGTCCTCGAAAGCAGGTGAACTAAGAGGTGTGGCCCGTTTTCTCACTGGAGACTGGAGGGGTGTTGCTCCGCTGCCTTTCTTTGAAGTCACACTCTTAGCTCGCTCTGACTTGCCATCGTGTTGGGGTGGTCGCAGTTTAATTGGTGGAGGATGTGGCTAGCAGGAACAGGAAGTGATATTTCATCACTCATATTTAAAACCCATGATTGAGCTTACTTTGGTGTATGTAGACAATAATATTTTGTATGTACAGTGCCTTGCGAAAGTATTCGGGCCCCTTGAATATTTCAACCTTTTGCCACATTTCAGGCTTCAAACATAAAGATTTAAAATTTTAATTTTTTGTGAAGAAGCAACAACAAGTGGGACACAATCATGAAGTGGAACGAAATTTATTGGATATTTCAAAAAATTTTAACAAATTAAAAACTGACGAATTGGGCAAGCAAAATTATTCAGCCCTTTTACTTTCACTGCAGCAAACTCTCTCCAGAAGTTCAGTGAGGATGTCTGAATGATCCAATGTTGACCTAAATGACTAATGATGATAAATAGAATCCAACTGTGTGTAATCAAGTCTCCATATAAATGCACCTGCTCTGTGATAGTCTCAGAGGTCAATTGAAAGCACAGAGAGCATCATGAAGAACAAGGAAAACACCAGGCAGGTCCGAGATACTGTTGTGGAGAAGTTTAAAGCCGGATTTGGATACAGAAAGCCATTTCTAAAAGATATCCATAAAAAGTGTTGTTTAAAGTTTGCCACAAGCCACCTAGGAGACACACCAAACATGTGGAACAATGTGCTTTGGTCAGATGAAACCAAAATTGAACTTTTTGGCAACAATGCAAAACGTTATGTTTGGCGTAAAAGCAACACAGCTCATCACCCTGAACACACCATCCCCACTGTCAAACATGGTGGTGGCAGCATCATGGTTTGGGCCTGCTTCTCTTCAGCAGGGACAGGGAAGATGGCTAAAATTGATGGGTAGATGGATGGAGCCAAATACAGGACCATTCTGGAAGAAAACCTGATGGAGTCTGCAAAAGACCTTAGACTGGGACGGAGATTTGTCTTCCAACAAGACAATGATCTAAAACATAAAGCAAAATCTAAAATGGAATGGTTTACAAATAAACATATCCAGGTGTTAGCATGGCCAAGTCAAAGTCCAGACCTGAATCCAATCGAGAATCTGTGGAAAGAACTGAAAACTGCTGTTCACAAACGCTCTCCATCCAACCTCACTGAGCTAATTTGCAAGGAGGAATGGGCAAAAATTCTAGTCTCTCGATGTGCAAAACTGATAGAGACATACCCCAAGCAACTTACAGCTGTAAATGCAGCAAAAGGTGGTCGCTACAAAGTATTAATTTAAGGGGGCCGAATAATTTTGCACGCCCAATTTCTCAGTTCTTTATTTGTTTAGAAAGTATGAAATATCCAATAAATTTCGTTCCATTTCATTATTGTGTCCCACTTGTTTTCTTGATTTTTCACAAAAAATTATAGTTTCATATCTTTATGTTAAAAGCCTGAAATGTGGCAAAAGGTCGAAAAGTTCAAGGGGGCCGAATACTTTCGCAAGGCACTGTATGTGTAAAATACCTTCATTTTGGTGTGTTTTTGTACAGCAGTTCTGTCCACTCTTGCCTCAGTTGCCCGCAACTGAAAAACAAGTAACGGATAAAACAATTTAAAGAGACAAGAGATTAATAATGTAACCTACATGTCTGTGTAACATGTCTCAGTATAAAGTGAAAAGAAAGCCATACCATCATTCTAGGCTTAGCAACAGGCCTCGGCAGTTCCTCTGCCCTCGTGCTCCTCTCCATTTCTTTCTCAGGCCTGTCCAATTCCATGTGGGCCTGGATGCTGCTCTCTGGTGGTTGGAAGGGGTACCGCCACTGTATGAACACACGGACCATCCCCCGTGGACCGCCACCTGTGTCTCGCAGAACATAGTCACCTGACAGGAAGTCAGAAAGTTACAGAATTAGTGGGCTGACCCAAAATTCCACAGAATGATAGTGAGAAAAATACTTTATTCAATTTGTTCTTTAAAAAAAATCTGTTCTTTAACCATGAAAGTTAAGGGGGGTTAACAGCATTGACTCTCTTCTCACGGACAGAAGAAAGCTTTTAACTTTAGAACAAGGGACCTTTCAGACACCCGCCCTAACCACCTTGACACTGAATATTTTAACATTTTCCGGGGATAGGTGGGACCACAGTTCAGCACTTAGGGGTTATGAGATGTGGCTTTTGCTCACCTCTGATTGCTCGTCCTGCTGCCAGGGGGCGGAGTGGTACAGGGGCCTTAGCCAGGTAGGCAGGTGGAGTCTGATTATCACTGTCATCGAATACATAGACCCAGAGACTGCCTCCTCTTAAGTACTCCAGGACATCATTCGTCACGGCTAGTGGGTAGCTGACCATATCATTGAACAGAGGGTCAGTGCTGCATGGAATTATCGAGGAGGAGTGAGGTGGCAGGTCGTAGAGGCGGTACATCATGTATGCATCTGGAAGTAGTCCCGGCCAGCGTGCACTGAGGCCCACACAGCGCTCCAGCACCACCTCTAGCTCATTTGGTATCCCTCCGCCGTAGTCAAAAAGTTCCCGCTGTATTGAAAAAATAACAATGTTCTTTACATGAATTCAACCTTCCAGTGATTTATTGAAATATTAAAGAAAATCTGAAATGTTCTAAAAATTCCCAGCCTTTCCCATCATCCCAGTTAAAAGAAACTTCAGAATCTCTTGAAAAAGATCCAACCAGGAACATGTCAAACCTGGGAATTTTAAAAAGGTGAAGCCTACCTCATGCAAACTGTCCTCCATGCCTACAGCCCTTTGGTCACGGATGGGGCTCCACTGTCTCTGAGGACTGGCGGTACTTCTGTCAATCGGTCTGTACATCATTCTGTCCGTCCCTCTTTTTATCATTCTGTCCATCCCTCTCTCTATCAGTGTGTCCATGGGCTCCACAGGAGGGAAGAGACGCACCCATAAGTCCAGGATCCCTATGACTTCTCCATCTGAGCCTTAGATAATATGTTTTAGGTAAGTTAGGTCTGCTGGCCCAAACTTGCATGGCCTTGCGTTATGTCTCCTAATGTTGATGCACATTGGAACACAATAAAACCACCTCATCTCCAAGACTTTAGTTGTTGCTCAGTGAAGGGAAAATCTTACCTGTGATGTTGACTCTCCTACTCACTCGTTCCCCTTTTCTCTCCCACTCCCCAGCCAGCGGCATTTGCGCCCTCCCTCGGGTCACAAAGCGCACCCCTCCTAGGGCCTGGTGTAACTCCACAAGCACCAATCCCGCCTGACCCCCCAGCCTCCCCAGATCACGGGCTGAGAGGGGGTACTTCAAGGTGAATCCGTAGTTGGGTTGCCCTCCTGAGACCAGAGGCGTGGAGTGCATCTCAAAATCCAGGAGGGCGCACGTGCAAAAGGTCACAACCTCCTCGACCTTTGAACCCACCGCGTCCCCCATTGTCCGCAGGCCACCAGGGGTGAAAGTTACCCCTTTAAGGTATATCTCCAGAAGGGAGTCTCCTGCTCGTAGTTGAGAGAAAGTGGTGTTGTCTTCTATGGGCTGTACCACCTCCTGGTCCACCCCAGGCCAGGTGTACTGAAGTGGTATGTTCCGTTTGTAGTTTCTGGGACTGTAGGCTAACTCCTTCAGCTGGGCTTTACAGGAAAAGAATAACAACAAACTGAGCTTAAGGAAGATAATTCTGTGGTTTAGGGTTGTCCAGTCTTACAGTGCTACAGCATAGGTTTGAATCTGTTGATAATACATTATCAGTAGTCAGATGCTATTCACATGAACTGGTTCAACATTTTTTATTAATTCATACTTAAGTAATGTATATTTCTGGTGTCTATGAAAGATCCACCACATTCTTATTACCTTGTAAAGTGTTGATTTGCAGGGCTCGCCTTCCGAGTAGCTTATCTTTCTCAGCGATTCTTCTCTTGGCCTCCTCCCTCTCTCTGTCACCATTCTCTGTCATTGTGCTCAATTCAGCCTGATACCATGCAGCAATGGGAAGAATAGTATGAGTGTGTCATAGCAAAAATATGAACCACCTCTCTGTGTACATAAAGTTGGTCAAATATGGACAGTCCAAAATAGGGAAATATGATTAGTTTAAAAATGTCTAATTGGGCATTAAGTTGGGGTTACTATTAGGTAACTAATTGCTGGTTAGGTTTTGGTTAGGGTTAGGTGGTAGGTGTAAATATTTGTTGGTTGAGATTAGTGTTAGCGTTTGCTTTAGGAAATAGGAAACATGGATTTCTGGGTCAGGGTTATGTCCAGGGGCATCGCCAGACCCCAGGCTTTTGGGGCTCTAGCCTCGGATGTTTTTTGTTCAGCCCCAAGTGTTCTGCAAGCTGACATGAAACATGACATAATCACAGGGATGGAATCAACATGTGCACGGTGAGCTGACAAGTGCTTTGTGAATAGTGATTTCTGCATGCGCTGTGTTTCAATTGGGCAGGCTAGCAGGAATGACCCCCCCCCTTCAATTAATCTCAACAGGTACTGCGTTGGTGAACTTGAAACTAAATAAATTTAATGTCAAAATATTATTTTTTATTTAATTTCTGAAATACGGGATATAATGACGTAAAAGACTGCAAATCCACTATATTGAGAAATTACTCATCCTGTTCACACCGCAGATGCCAATGAACAACAAACAAATCGAGCACAAAGTATGTTTTTATTCATATTTAGCCTACATGTTTTATAAATGAATGTATGTCAATGATTATTTATATGGCTACAGACGCAATCCAGGTTGTTCATTCAACGCATTCTATATTTAAATAACTGCTAAATTTATTTCAAATAGACTTAACAACTGAGTGGCAGCTGTAGCAACTGTGAACGGGCAAGAAAAAGCTAAGAGGAATGGAGAGCGGTGGCGCCCTCCAGGGGAGAGAGACGAACAGGTACCCTAATTCTGCCCAGTGTTTGTGTCCCTATTTAAGGTGAGGAAAAGGAGGCCGACGCGCTCAAAGAGATGGACTAGTGAAAACCACTGGGAAAAAAGGGGAACAGGATGGAAGAGGTCCTTTCTCCGACCAGAGAAAAAAAATACACTCTAAAAACTAATGGTTCTTCAGCGGTTCTTCAGGGGTTCTTTGCGTTGGTTATGGTGCTAAAGCACCATTACCATATAAAGAACCTGTTAAGCCCAGTTTGGTTCTTCAGCGGTTCTTCAGCGTTTCTTTGGGGTGCTTAAGGTGCTATATGGCACCTCTTATGGTTCTACATAGCACCATTTTTAAAGATAGACGATATGCCTATTAGACGGTAGAGATGAAAGGGGTTTACGCACGGAAAGTGAGGTTCTATGTACAAACAAATATTCTGTATGAATGTTCAAGTGAAAAGAAGGGAAAAGAAACCCTCATACAATACAGATTAACAAGAAATACCAGTCTCCATCTACTGTACTTTACCTGTTCTTCTGCCATACTAAGAGTGAAAGGTTTACACAACATAACCATTAAAAAGCCTAAAATAATTCATTAAGCATGTGTATATAACACAAACAGTAATTTCTACAAAAAGAAATGTTAGCTTAATTTGTTCCAAGATTAACAATAACACTAACTTTTTTCTGAATTGTTTACTTGCCACTGAAAGCATTGTCAAAGTCTGGGATTTATTTCAAGTCGCTTTTAAAAAATAAAACATATATAGAATATATATATATATAAAATTGAACATTTTTGTACTTGACGCTGATAACGTTCATCATCAGAAACATGCGCTTCATGTCATTCATGATTTTTAAACAAATAATGTACCGTACCATAATAGCCCACATAATTATAGCTAAAGTAACTACACAAATGCAAACACTAGCCCCGGGTCGTCGGTCTGAGCCATGAGTGTTTTGAAAGTCTGTTGACGCGTCTCAGTTCTCAACAAAGATAAGACAAAATTGTGTGTGCCTGTGTGTGTACACGTGTAATTGTGCGAACGCCTACCTTTAGGTCATTATTGATGCGGTGCTGCACTAACAGTAAATTTCTGGTCTTCTGTAGTTCCAACACAGTCTCTGCTTGGGACGCCTGGAGGTCCCTCACCTCCCTGGAGGAGTCCTGGGCCTTCCCATCAACCATGAAGCTTAGTCCCTCGTGGCATTCTCGCTGAAGCCGGAAAGCCTATGTGAGTGTGTGCAAGATGCAGGGTAAGAAAATGAATATGGTTTGAGGGAACTGTTGCATTGTTTTATTCTTTAATAGTTATATGATGGTTAAAGGACTCATCTAACATCTTACCTTAATCTGTATAAGCGTTTCACTGAGGTCCTCAACACTCATGTCGAATTCCTGATAGGAACCCAGGAGATGGAGGGAGAAAGAAGCATTTTAAATACATAATACTATTAGGCATTTATTAAACCGATAATCATATGATTAATAACCTCGGACCTTTGTGACTGAGTCCAATCTCTCGTGCAGGGATGTCACTTCCTGCCTGTGCTGTAGAAGTTCTTGTTCCATTTGATCGTGTTTCCCTCTAATCACCTCAATGGATGCTATCAAAGTGAATATAAAAGTAACAGTCAAACAAAGAAAACAGTATTGAGGGGTCCGCGTAGCATAGTGTTGCTGCCTTGCAGGACAGTATTCATCATGATAGTCAGTGATTCGAGTCTGACTATTGGTTCTCCAACTTTCCCTTGACCTCCAGCAGAGGCGGCGCACATTGGCAGAAAAGAATCGGTAGCTCGGCTACATGTGGTTGGATAAACCATGTGACCGCCCCTCACCATCCCACAGATCTGTCGAAAGAGTAGCAGAGCTGCCAACAAGCAGGGTCAGTGGGTATTGGGAGGGGAAAATAAATAAAAAATACAATGAAAAAAACCTATGGAAAAAGCCTAATCATTAGTTTGTAACCTGGAAAAACCCTACAGAAGGTCCTAGTTTTTGGGCCAGGGCTTATTCAAACCGGCAAACCATTACATATGGTGTGCACCAAAAATAGGGCCCCATATTGGGAATTGCAGGTGTGTATATAGTCGTGGGGTGGAAAAATAATATCCCATAGTGCTCTAATGTTCTTTAAATGTCTGACCAAATCTATATAATCTTGATTCAGCTGCATCTAATTTATAAATAATATGCAATTGTAACAGCCGCGGTAGTTGGATCGTAATTGGGGACGCCAGGCTTGCATTATGTTAGGGACCGGAGTGAATGGATCTTAATTGGGAATGTCGTGCTCACATTATGTTCAAGACCGGAGTGAATGGAACAGTGTGTAAAGCGCATCAAACCCATTGTGTGATAAAGTTCTGTTTTCCTCAGTCCGGATGGTAATGTGAGCCCGGCGTCCCCAGTAATCCAACGACCACGGCTGAATTGTAAGGCTCGTATATCAATGTTTTAAAGTAACTGGTTGCCATTTGCTTTTAGATATGTTTTTTTCTATTCAGCATTTGTTAAAAATTTGCACTATGAGTTGCCCCTCTTGTGGCAAAGCCACATGTTCTGGAATCTCTGGACATGGTTCATCCAACCATATGTCGCCCGAGCTGGCAATTATTTTTCACACAGCAAGCCCAACAGGGAAGCATTTAGTCGGATCATGCACGGGATTATTACATTCACCAATCATACTTTATATTACAATTTAATTTACAGGTGCCCGATCTGGACACAAGGAGTCACTGGAGAGCGACATGGCAGGATAAATAATCTGATTTATCTAACCCAAATCCCAGGCAGCACTATGCCAATTTGTGCTGCTTAGAGCAGGAGTCCCGGGGAAAGTCAGAGAACCCATAGTCAGGCTCAAACCCATGACTATCATGACCCATGACTGTTGTGCAATGCAGCAACTTATCCCACTATGCCGTGTAGACCCCCCCTTGTTCACTCTCTTTCTAAGTCTTTCTTTTAACTCTCATCCTCTCTCTCCTCAACCTTGTTCACTCTCTCTTTAACTCTTTAACTCTCATTCTTTCTCCAGTACCTCTCTCTCTCTCCTGTTGCTCCTCCATCCTCTCTTTGTTGAGCTGCAGCCGTTCCTTCTCTTCCTCCAGCCTTCGGCGTTCCTCCCTCTCTGCTTGCAGCACCTCTTCCAGCCGTTGGACATCCTTCCGCCAGATCTCTTCCCTCTCTCTCGCCCTCTGTTTTTCCAGCTCTCTCTGTCCATCCACCTTCTCCTCCGCATGACCAGACAGTGTGCTGTTATATTTGGGGAGAGTATCGTGTCAGTCCATTGACCACAGGTAATCATTTCCAAGTTGTGCATACATTGTTTTTTGCTCGTACCTCTCCAGCAGTGCATCATAGCTCTCCTTCAGTAAATTCCTCTCTCCTTCTAGGTCAGACACTCTCTGTTGGAACTGAACAGAAGAACAGTAAAAGCACCTGTTCCAAAGAGCAGGGACAGCTTCAACCCTCTGCAGACTAGGTGCAGTACCTCCTCCAGGGCTTGCATTGCCAGGGTGGCAGTAGTGAGCTGTCCCTCCAGTGTCATCGCTCTCTGTCTCTCTTCTTTCAGCTGCTCACTCAGCTCCTCGACCTTCTCCAGCAAAGCCCCCTGGCTCTCCTTCAATGATCGCTGACCCTTCAGCAGGCACAAACGTTATTTATTGTCCTTGTTTAATTCCTTGCTAAGATTTTCCTAAGGTGTTTCTCCTACCTCTTCTAGCTGAGCCTCGTAAGTCTGCAGAAAAATTGACAGAGTGGAAAGTGATAGAGGGAAAGAACAGAGTGATAGTGGATCAGTGTGTCTTCACAACAATGGGAAAGACAAATCAATGAGGACAGTCCTCACCTCTTGTAAAACATTGAACTTCTCCTGCATGACACGCAGTGCAGAACTCTTATCGGACAGCTGCTTCTGCAAGCGGATTACGTCCATGTTGTCTTTTATGGTGCTCCTAGGGAAGAATGATGTACTTTCTAACTACAGACATAGGCTAAGAAGTAGAAAATGGATGTGTGTGTTTGTGTGTGTGTGCAGTGCCCCCACCTGTGTCCGTCCGCATGCTGTCTCCTCATATCCTTCATACAATCCTCTATCTCACTCTCCTTGTCCCGCAGCGTATTCCTCAGGGACTGGGCAGCCATCTCCAGCTCTGTCATCCTTACCTGCTGGGTCTCAATCACACTGGACCTGCTGGGTCCAACAGGAGAGAAAACAGGGGAACACAAGAAAAGGCAGAACAGGAGGGAGGCAAATGGTTACTCTTCTGGAAAGATTCCAAAAAGCACAAAAGTCTCTATCTCTCTCCTTACAATTTCTCTATCTCTGCTCTGGTGTCTTCCAGACTGGGAGCATAGCGGGGCGGAGCTGTCTGTGCTGCTCGTCTGACTCCTCCCTCTCTGTCCATGCCCTGCCCTGAAAAAAAACAAGGTATTGAACCCATCCTACGTCACTTCTTCTGTAGTCAAATTACATTACATGGTGGAAAGACGAGGTTTTACCAGAGACAATCCAGTGAATGGAAGCCGTCCGACTGAAGAAGGAGTCATTCCGGGATATGTTATCCCAGAGGACTCCAGAAGCAGTTGCAGGGTACTGAAAGGCCCGAAGGGCTGCAGCCTCTGCCGTGAAAGAGGCAAAGCAACGGGTGTGGGAAAAGTTCGGAGAAGACATGGAGAAGGACTTTCGGTCGACACCAAAGTGCTTCTGGAAAACCGTCCGCCACCTCAGAAGGGGGAGCGTGGAACCATCCAAGCTGTATACAGTAAGGGTGGGACTCTGCTCAACTGAGGAGGTAACAGGGCGGTGGAAGGAGCACTTTGAGGAACTCCTGAATCCTACTTCTATGCCCTCTATATTAGAGGCAGAGCTAGAGGATGATGGGGGATTGTCGTCAATTTCCCTGGTGGAAGTCACTGAGGTAGTCAAACAACTCCACAGTGGCAAAGCCCCAGGGATTGATGAGATCCATCCAGAAATGCTGAAAGCTCTGGTTGTGGAGGGGCTATCTTGGCTGACAAGCCTCTTCAACATTGCATGGAAGTCTGGGACAGTGCCAAATGAGTGGCAGACTGGGGTGGTGGTTCCTCTGTTCAGAAAGGGGGACCAGAGGGTGTGTGCCAATTACAGGGGTATCACACTTCTCAGCCTCCCTGGTAAAGTCTACTCTAAGGTGCTGGGAAGGAGGGTTTGGCCGATAGTCAAACCTCAGGTTGAAGAGGAACAATGTGGAGTCCGTCCTGTTCGTGGAACAATGGATAAGAACTTCACTCTCGCAAGGATCCTGGAGGGGGCCTGGCAGTATACCCATCGTGTCTACATGTGTTTTGTGGATTTGGAGAAGGCGTATGACCGGGTCCCCCGGGAAATACTGTAGGAGGTGCTGCGGGAGTATGGGGTGAGTGGATCCCTTCTTAGGGACATCCAATCTCCGTATGACCAAAGCGAGAGCTGTGTCCGGGTTCTCGGCAGTAAGTCGGACTTGTTTCATGTGAGGGTTGGTCTCCGCCAGGGCTGCGCTTTGTCACCAATCCTGTTTGTAGTATTTATGGACTTATGGAGCGCGAGATTGGTCGGAGTATCGGCGCAGTGGGGGTGGTATTACACTCATTATATCACACCGTTGTGACGAAAAGAGAGCTGAGCCAGAAGGCAAAGCTCTCAATCTACCGGGCAGTTTTTGTTCCTACCCTCAC
The DNA here is from genome assembly GCA_016801145.1 of Umbra pygmaea. NCBI lineage: Eukaryota > Metazoa > Chordata > Actinopteri > Esociformes > Umbridae > Umbra > Umbra pygmaea. The sequence goes on along the minus strand of JACXGM010016360.1, from coordinate 3,985 downwards.
CTATGGTCATGAAGGCTGGGTCATGACCGAAAGAACGAGATCCAGGGTACAAGCGGCCGAAATCGGTTTCCTCAGGAGGGTGGCGGGCGTCTCCCTTAGAGGGTGAGAAGCTTAGTCATCCGTGAGGATCTCAGAGTAGAGCCGCTGCTACTTTGCATCAAAAGGAGCCAGTTGAGGTGGTTTGGGCATCTGGTAAGGATGCCCCCTGGGCGCCTCCCTAGGGAGGTGTTCCGGGCACGTCCAGCTGGGAGGAGGCCTCGGGGAAGACCCAGGACTAGGTGGCGGGATCCACTCAGGTTCCTCCACATGTGCAATCCACTCAGGTTCCTCCACACTAAACTTGTCAAACAATGTCTTTACGGACACCGCTTTGTGCACCGGAGCATAGTCATGCTGGAACAGGAAAGAGCCTTCCCCAAATGTTTGCCACAATGTTGGAAGCACCAAATGTATAAAGTGTCTTTGTATCCTGTAGTATTAAGGTAACCCTTCACTGGAACAAAGGGGCCAGACCATTAGTAGGGATTTCCACATACTTATGGATATATAGTGTATCAATCAATAATCAATGAGATATTGAAACATAGTGGCTAGGAAAAACTTTAGAAAAATGTGAACCTAGGAAAAATATCCTGGTAAAGAACCATAGGTGGCCTTTCGTGGCGATCATGTGGTAACAGCCAGGAGTTTCAAAGACGAAGGACATCTCATTCATAAACATTAGATTCTCTCCACATAAATGACTCTGTATCTATAGCAACACAGACAACTAGGTACCTCCGTATCTGTGGTATTTCCTGCCGGGCCCCAGGTCCATGATGTGCTGCCTGGCAATGCTGAGTTTGTTCTGCAGTGATTCTTTCTGGCTCTTCAGGGTGGCCACGCGAGCCTCCAGCTCCTGGATGGTCTCCTCCATGTCCCCCTCTCTGACCGTGGCACCAGGCTCTCCCGGGCAACCCTGCCTCAGACGCATCAGCTTTGTGGACATCCTGGTTGAGGGGATGGGGAGGTGGATAGTGATATACATTGTCTCTAGTACAACTAGATTTCATTATTTGGTTTAATTTTTACTTTAGCCTCACTGGGCTTGTGTTGGGCTGGTTCTTCTGGGATTAAGGAAGGGAATCCAATAGCACTTTGTAACAACTGCTGAGGTAAAAAGGACTTCCTAGTGAGCACAACAACTTGAATGACGTCTTTTAAACATCTACTCAATGTCTTTTCAATGACAAATATGTCTTCTTGATGTCTTTTTAATGTCTATTTAAATTTGTGTGCTTATAGTGTTCATAGAATACATTTGACCAATTTTGGTTCAGGAGAGTCTATAAGATGTTGCCAGCTCTTGCCATTGCAAGTTCAGTGATAACTATGTACCGGTATATACGATTGGGTGAAATATTTAATGTCTTTGCATCAGCTGTTCTCTGTGGTTGTGTGTCACCTGCGCAGCCGCTGTTCCTGTGCGCGTGTGTGTTGTCTCAACAAGGCGTTCTCCTCCTGCAGACAAATGCACCGGTCCTCCAGCTGTTCCCGGGGAGCCTGGAACACCCTCTGTTCTGGTGGAGAGGACAACGAAAAAGAGCAAAGAGAAAGAATTTGAGGAGAGTTAAGAAATAGAGGGGAAAAAAAACAGATCAAACAGGTAAAAAAGTAATAACATAGGGGATACATTGGATCAGTAGTGTTGTTCCCTGTGGTAAAAAGTACTGTGTATAGGGAATTCTGGCCCAAATGAGACACAGTCATGAAGTAGTTCCAGCAGGTTTCACCTTTTATCTTGAAAACCTGGGGCTTCTTCCATGACCTCCCATCTCTCACAGATTCTGAGGAATGAGACGGACAAACAGTGACGTCCAAGGAATATCAATCTTTATTCAGTTGTACACATTTTCTTTGTTGTTACCCCACTATTACCATTGTTCCCATATCTCTCCTCTCTTACCTGGTACGGTGGGCATCAGCCCGCCTCTCGTCATGCCCACATCCCTCACTGGAAGGTCCCCAGCAGTCTCATCCACCGCCAAAGACATGATTGGCCCTCTTTTGGAGGTTCAGTCAATCAGAAACAACGTTACATGTGGAGGGTCAGTACAACTGTAGTATCCAATCTTCAGAAGCTTCTTGGGGGAATGAAAACAGACAATAGCGATAATGAAGTCCCATACAAACACAAAGAAAGAGGAAAACACTGAACACCAGGGAAAATACTTCCCTTTGAAAATAAAACTGGTGACTGAACACCAATATAGAATTGGTTTATATTTACTCTTCTTTAATATAGACAAACTGCATAGCCCAGCATATGAAGATAAATAAAAAATATATGAAGTAAAACATTTGTTGTAAGTAAAGGTGTACTAAACTTCAAAAATGTACATTTTGACTTGTCACATTGTGATATTAGTAAGATTTAGACTCATTTCATTCCAAAATGCCTGTTTCACCATCCTTTTACAGTCCTAGATATTGTACTCTTTGACAGACATTTATAAAGTATTTTATAATTACGATAGGGTACCAGTACCTTGGGTACTTGGCTCCTAATAATTAATTCAAGGAAATTAGATAAATCTGTAATCCAAAGAGATCTCCTATTTCATCTCTTGGGATGTGAATTGTGATTTTAATTTGATTTTGTTTTCCATTACTTGTATGTGAATGTTACTATTAAGTAAAATCAAAAGCTTGTTTTAGTAAAAAAATTTACACTTCTGTTACCTAAACTTTGAGAATATTTCCTGTAAGTCTGAACATTTAGTTAAAGTCCTTTGTCAGATAATAATGCACAGTTTCAGAATAGCAAGAATCGCTGTCACATACCTGTTTGTACACCACGGCATCAACCTCCTCCAAAATATGTAGTTGCTGGCTAAATATTAAAGGAATATTAATATTGCTGATAAGGTGAATAATGACTCCAACGTTGATATTGGAGTAACATCTTGTCCTGTTGCAGCTTGTTAGGCCGCAGCCCTACTAGTCCAATAGGATTAGGTCCTATTTAATCCCTTGCTACCTCCTCCACCCCACCTCTCTCTCTCAGCGTCCAGTCTGTTTCAGTGGATGTGCCCAAATCCAAACTCTGTTTCCTTCCCTCTAAATAGGGCCCCATTTGGGATTCATACTCAAGAGTCCCACCTGCTGTGGTTCTAATCTTAATCTGATTAGTTGGTCTGATGAGATGGACTACAGGATTGAATTAGACGCTGGTCTGGGGTTGCTTGAGGTTTGCTCGAAACTGTTTTGAGTTAAGGATTTAGGGAGGTTAAACTGATCCTAGATCTGTAAAGACAACTTGTCTTTTAGGCTGAGAGTGGGCAGGAGGTGTACGGAGCACTGGTGGTCACAAAAAGGAAATCTTTGGTGGACGCAGCCGACCACCTATCTTCTGCTCAGACAATCACATGATCAGTTTGACACAACAAGCAGTTATTGAAATAGCATTATTTATTTTTATTTGTTCATTATTTAAGCAGGAAAATTGACTAAAAACCTGTTTTAATTTGCAGCAATGTCCTCGGGGAATGTTCTGGTGGGGGGCACTTAGCGTTTATTTTCTTGGTCACAGACAGCACGACAAAGCTCTCACATTATACCGGGGTCTTTGTGACACTAGTCAGGTGCCCTGAGCCCCTCGCTCATAGGAATTTTAGTTATTGAAAAGTGTTCTCCAGGCAGATCTGCCACGAGGCAGAAATTATTTGATTGGATGATTCAAAACATAGTCAGAACCTCATATTGAATTTACTTTTGATTGATAATTCCGATGTGTGTATATACCGGTATATATAAAGGTCCTTCTCAAGAAATTAGCATATTGTGATAAAGTTCATTATTTTCCATAATGTAATGATAAAAATTAAACTTTCATATATTTTAGATTCATTGCACACCAACTGAAATATTTCAGGTCATTTATTGTTTTAATACTGATGATTTTGGCATACAGCTCATGAAAACCCAAAATTCCTATCTCAAAGAA
>JACXGM010016359.1:0-20467 GCA_016801145.1 Umbra pygmaea | reverse complement strand
ACAAAACTTGAAGTCCATTATGACATCTATAAAAACACCCTTCATGCCTTCAATGTAGAACTAGGCAAAGCTAGACAGACCTTTTTCTCAAATATTATAAACAGCAACTTTAACAACACACGCACTCTTTTTGCTACTGTAGAGAGATTAACAAACCCCCCAAGTCACATTCCCAGTGAAATGCTCTCAGACAGTAAATACAGTGAGTTTGCTTCTTTCATCTCAGAGAAAATCAATAATATCAGAAAGGTGATCAGCACATCTTTGAGTTGCGCTGAGGTCAGACAGATCAGACCACAACCTCAGAAATTAGTCACTATGTCTGTTTTCGAAGCAATTAATGGTAACATTCTGGAAAAAACTGTACAGCACCTTAAAACATCAACCTGCGCCCTTGACACACTTCCCACATCTTTCTTTAAAAGTTTGTTTAACTGTTTAGAAGCAGATCTCCTAAAATTGGTAAATTCCTCACTTCTTTCTGGGACTTTTCCAAAGTCCCTAAAAACTGCAGTTGTTAAGCCCCTCCTGAAAAAGAGCAATTTGGATCACACAGTACTGAGCAACTACAGACCAATCTCAAATCTCCCTTTCATAGGCAAGATCATTGAAAAAGTTGTTTTCAATCAACTGAACAAATTCTTAAGCTCAAATGAACACTTTGACAATTTTCAATCTGGCTTCCGACCAAATCACAGTACAGAGACAGCGCTCGTAAAGATAATAAATGATATTCACCTCAATACAACAGGCAAACAATCAATGCTGGTACTACTCGACCTTAGTGCTACATTTGACACTGTCGACCACGACATACATCTTGACAGGCTGGAAAACTGGGTCGGGCTTTGTGGGATAGTCCTAAAATGGTTCAGGTCATACCTAGAAGCGAGAGGTTAATATGTGAGTATAGACAACCATAAGTCTGAGTGGACATCCATGACATGTGGAGTCCCACAAGGCTCAATTCTCGCGCCACTCCTATTCAACCTGTATATGCTCCCACTGAGCCAAATAATGAGAAAGAAACAAATTGCTTACCAAAGCTATGCAGACGACACCCAGATCTACTTAGCCCTATCGCCTAACGACTACAGCCCCATTGACTCCCTATGCCAATGCATTGAGGAAATCAACAATTGGATGTGCCAAAACATTCTTCAGTTAAACAAAGAGAAAACCGAAGTCATTGCATTTGGAAACAAAGATGAAGTTCTCAAGGTGAACGCATACCTTGATGCTAGGAGTCAAACAACTAAAGATCAAGTCCGGAATCTTGGTGCGATTCTGGAGTCAGACCTTAGCTTCAGTAGTCATGTTAAAGCAATAACTAAATCAGCATTTAATCATCTTAAAAATATCTCAAGAATTAGATGCTTTGTTTCCAGACAAGACCTAGAGAAACTTGTTCATGCTTTCATCACCAGCAGGGTGGATTACTGTAATGGCCTCCTCACTGGTCTTCCCAAAAAGACCATAAGACAGCTACAGCTCATACAGAATGCTGCGGCCAGGATTCTAAGCAGAACCAGGAAATATGAGCATATCACACCAGTCCTCAAGTCTCTACACTGGCTCCCAGTCACATTTAGGATAGACTTTAAAGTATTAATACTGGTATATAAATCACTCAATGGCCTAGGACCTAAATACATTGCAGATATGCTCATTGAATATAAACCCAACAGACCACTCAGATCATCAGGATTAAATCAGCTAGAGATACCAAGGATTCAGACAAAACGTGGAGAATCTGCTTTTAGCTACTATGCCAGCCACAGCTGGAACCAGCTCCCAGAGGAGATCAGATGTGCTCCAACAGTAGTCACCTTTAAATCCAGACTCAAAACACATCTGTTTAGCTACGCTTTTACTGAATGAACTCTGTGCTAAGTCCAATCTGATTGCACTATATTTTATATGGTTTGTTCAGTCTCTTTTATTTCTTAAACTGTACTATTTTCTTAAACTATAACTGTTTTTCACATGCATTTTAATTGCTTTAATTTTATCTGTTTTAAATTTTTATGCTTTCCTGTTTATGTAAAGCACCTTGAATTGCCATTGTGTATGAAATGTGCTATATAAATAAACTTGCCTTGCCTTGCATTATACATATACACATACACTATTAATAGTTTATTGTAGGTAAACCTACTGTAAGTGTATTTATGTTGGTGTGATTTTATTACAATATTGTTCAACCACTTCCAGCATTAACATACTCAAAGTAGTTACAGTGGTTAAGGAAAAGAATCACCCCTGTAAAATAATCACATTTTGTTGCTTTGCAGCCTGAAATGAAGTCAGACACAGTTTTTGTTTCATTTAGCTGTATTTACTCACAACTTATAACATCCAAGTGAAAGATGTAACACTATCATGTCAGAAAAAAATAAAAATATCAAAAACAATCACTGAGTTGGAAAAAGGATTACCCCCTTGTTTCAGTATTTTGTTAAACCACCTTTTGCTTTAATTACAGCCTTTAGTCTGTTGGGATATGTTTCTACTAACTTTGCACATCTAGACGTTGCAATATTTGACCACTCTTCTTTGCAGAACTGCTCAAGTTCAGTTAAATTTGATGGTGACCGTTTGTGGACTGCTGTCTTCAAGTCATTCCACAGATTTTCAATGGGGTTTAAGCCTGTGCTCTGGCTAGGCCATGCAAGGACATTCGCCTTTTCTCCTTCAATCACTGTGTGGTCAGTTTTGCTGTGGGCTTTGGGTCATTGTCATGTTGGAAGGTAAATCTTCTTCCCATTGACAACTTTCTGGCAGAGAGCAGCAGGTTTTCCTCAAGAATTTGACAGTTTTTTCGCCCCATCCATTTTTCCTTCTATCCTGACATGTGCTCCAGTCCCTGCTGCAGAGAAACAACCCCATAACATGATATTACCACCTCCATGCTTTACTTCGGAATAGTGTTATTTAGATGGTGAGCTGTATTCGATTTTCGCCTGACATATCGTTTGGCGTTGAGGCCATACAATTCTATTTTAGTCTCATCTGACCATAACACCTTTTTCCACGTGGCCTTTTTCAATGTGCTTCTAGGCACTGATAAAGCCTTTGAAATAGTTTTGTATCCATCTCCTAAATTGTGCATGTCCACAACTTTATCCTGTAGATCTTTTGAAAATGCCTTGCCACCAATAGTTGATTGTTTTCTTCAGTTGCACTACCAAGGACTGAAATGCTTCAGGAAAGCTTGTTTCATGCTGAGCTAATCAAAATGACCACAGCTGATCACAGTTGAAAGTCAATTGGCTGTGTGTGCTATTGAGAAGGTGATTATCTACACCCGGTTGGGTGTCCTTTTTAGGAGGGGGGGTGATTCTTTTTCCAACTCAGTGATTCTTTTTTTAATTAGTAATTTATTTTTTCTGACAAAATGGTGTCATATATTGCACTTGGATATTATGAGTTGTACATACAGCTGAATGAATCAAAAACTGTGTCTGTCCGTTTTCATTTCAGGCTGCAGAGCAACAAAATGTGATTATTTTACAGGGGGGTGATTCTTTTCTATACCCACTGTATGGCAATAAAAACGTTCTCTGTGAATGGACCATTACAATATTATACTGTGTATAAAAGGATAAAATATGTCATGCTAATTTTCATTATTCTCATGTGCATGAATATTGCATTACAATTTTTTACTCACGCTTGCAATGGATTTCATGTTGTTAATGGAGGACTTTGACAGAACCATGTGCTTAATCGAAACAAAGGATGACATTGCATTGTTAACCTGACACCTATAATGACAAAACTGCTAACATTGCTCATTTGATACATACAAGAATATCAGTGTTATAGGCAACAGTCATTATAGCAATAAATAGCAACATAAAATGTGACTTACCCTTTCACAGCTGTGAAATATGCATTAAAACATAAAACAATGCACAGACATTTGTCCATTCTGTTTCAAATATAGCATGCTCTTACTACTGTGTTGTGGTTGTTTCACTTAGTTTCTATCAAATGTATGCACTCACTGTAAATATCGCTCTGGATAAGTGCATTTGCAGAAAATATAATCTAAATCTCTAAGATTACATGTTCATACTATAATTTTTTGTCATTCAAAAGTTTGGCACACTTCCAATGAGATGCAAATATTTTTGTAGTTGAGTCTCCATTCACCAGATGACCTTCATCAGTACATGTGCCCAGAAACAACAATGGGACAAATAAGGCTGCAAAAAGAGACAAAAATAACAAACCTGTGGTAAATATGTACAGGGGTGTTGTATAATCTGTGCTCGATTCCCTAGTTGGGATTGTCCTCCAGCCGCCGTCCCAGTGAGCAAAATGCCAGAGAGGCAGAAATGATAAATTTAGCATGAGACCTGACTGATGGAGCAATACTTGGTTAGTGACTGTTTGCATTTTAGATGAGTTTTATGAGCTCTGTGAAAGGCAGGAATGGCCGACTCTAATGACCTAGTGAAAGATCAAAGAGTTGTGGACATGACTGGAGTTATAAACATCAGAAAAGTAAGATACTTTTTATTTTAGCCACATAACTGCATTAATTACATGCCTTGTTGCTCAGTTCACAATGCCACTCAAAAATTACATTTTCATTGACTTAGCCTCAATGATCATTGGAAAAATATGTGGTTATGAATCCAGATTGACAGACATAGTATTAATTCTTATTTTAAAGACTGGTATTGTTGGTTAAACGCCATAGTAAATGGTATTGTGTCCTAATGCTAGGCATACAACAGTATGCAACTTCTAAAGTTAATGTCACAGTCCCCATCTGTGGCAGCGCATGAGTCGGTATCTCCAGCGCCTCCAACTCTGTTGAATGTTTTCTTTGTCTCCCCGACTGTTTTGTCTCCACTACATCCACCAATAGATTGTCTTGTTTCATAGTCAACAGTACACAGCTGGTATCATTTCATTCATTACTACATGTAATTCGTTTCTGAGTTTGTGTTGTTACTGTTTTATGTTCAGTTGGTTTGTGATTATATTCATTGTAAGATGATGTCATTAAGTAAACTATTATTTTCACCTTCGCTTTGGTCTACGACTCTCCATGCACACCAACATGTTACAGCTTAGAATTCTAAAATCTTATATTTACATTTACTCTCTGAAACGCAGAAGTAAATCTTGCATAATTTGGTCAGTTGCGACATGGGCAATTGCATTTGCAATCCTAATTGGGGAGTGACTCATAGGCCCACTCACATTACACAAGCATCAACCAAAAAGGCTTGCTGTTATGATTTCTGAGACGGATAAATGGAACAGTAACTACCAATACATCTTTGCCCTGCTCACACTATGTCTGGGGCAGGCAAATCTTAGCAACACCGTGTATGCCGCCTTAAAGGCAGTCTAGGACAAAGGTTAACATTCAATGGGCTGTGAAGGTTTTATTTTCCGAAGCTGCTTACAACAATCATGTACTTTTGCATTTTGTAACCAAAAAACATCACTTTATTAGCATGTTTCATATTTCATGGATTTAGCAATCCTCCGTATCTGAAAGGTATCTTTTAGCTCAAAGATTTGGTATTAAGTTACACTGAGATGATCTGGGAATTAAATGGAAACCATACCAATATCAGTTACACTGACATTGATTTGTGGTTAATGCATCTCCAGTTCTTGTGTGATTGACTCAGTCGTACTGTTGTTAGAGGTGCATCTCAGTTGTTAAAAGACAACTAACAACCCACCCTGGAGCTATGCAGTGGCAAGAAAACCCTTTGGAATTGCCTGGATTTCTCCCTAACTTGGTTATAAAATTAGAACTGATGTTCAGTTTCTATTGCTTGAGTTTCTGGAAACGTACCTTTTATATTCCAAAGTTCACAACATGGGAGAAACACAGCTTAAACGAATACCACACAAATCATTGGGAGGGGGTGAAACACATTTCGCCAAACAAAGGGTTGAACCAGTATGACACTTTGTATCTTGTGCACACGCTAAATGGACGGGTAGGACCAAGTCGTAAGGCTAAAGGGGTTATTGGGATGGGCCTGTGTGGAGAAAAAAAGGCAAAACACACCAATATCAAAACCTCATTGTAACTGTAAAGTATGGTGGAGGGGGCATCATGGTTTGGTGCTGATTTGCTGCCTTTTGCATGAAAACAAAACATTTTGCAAGAGAGTGTAAGGCCATCTGTCTGCCAATTGAAGCTTGAAGTTAGGGGATGCAGCTCAATTTGGATGATACAGCACAATTCTATATTTTTTGTAAGGCATTTCTTGACTGATTCTGCGCCAACAAAAAATCACGTGATGATATTGCAAACTATACATGTATTTTGATTAACTGATTCTCCTCCGAAACGAGATGAGTAAGAAGTTTAGGATGAGATTGAGCAGGAACATAAAGCCTTCGGTGCTGCCTTGAAACCTTTAGCAGAATGTTCAGGTGTAGAGTTCTCCATCTGATCTCACGAACAGTGGTGAATCATAACCTATTACCACTCCAGCAGTGTCAATAAACAGCACAAGTGGGGGGACAACATGTTTACTCTTTACTGTTTATGTAAGATCTATGTTGGACATGCACAAAAGTATACTTTTGTACCTCGTACACACAGGGTTAAATTCTTAACCAAAAATACTTGAATGCTTTCCCACAACATACAGAGTTTAATCAAAATTATACACAAACCAAGCATTACTGCAATAGCCTGGGCATCTCAAGAGTTCCATCCTCTTCACAGCACACAGACAATACTAATAAAAAAATTAAATTTTTACTACAGCTTCTAGTCTATGTACCCATGCATGTTATAGTCGTCTGAAAGTCAGTTGACTTGCACAGCTAAAAAATAATAATAATATAAAAGTTCTCTAAAAATAGCATTTCATTACAATACTGACTTAAATTTTAAGTGCAGATAAAAGCATCTGTATTATTTGACACAATTGAATGTTGGCTATGTGCCAAATTGTCTTCATTCCAGACGTTGGCTATTCCAAAGAGCATAAATGTTAATTCAAAGCCCTATTTCAAATAAATTGCATGGGATATAATTAAGATAAAATTCATTCGATGGCGCTGCGTTTCCCTCACTCAATGTCAGAGCTGGACATCTGAGATGTCGTGGTGAACCCTTCATTGCAGTCTCAGGCTCAGCCTGGGAAAGGTTTACTGTGGGCATACTGTACCAGAGCATATGCCTGTCACATTTGTTAGGAAGATTAAAAAAAGAATTAAAGGCTAATTGAGCTGAGAGTAGGTACTCTCCTACTCACCTACTGATGGACATTTCATTAAAGGACAAACACTGTCAGGCACCTGCTTGTTCCACTGGCTGCACAAGGATTTGAGCGTTGTTACATTTCATTGTACTCTCATGACATGTCTTATAAGATGCACACTATGCAAAATGACTGTGGAGACTAAGGGAGGAGTAGGTAACACACAGAAATGTTTTGGTCTTTTTTTAGTATCAACAAGTTTGGCAAATTAATGTTAGGTAGCAAATCCATCTTCTTGTTGTTGATGGCGTCATTATTGAGGTTTTATTGAAAAGACAACATCCGTAAAATTACTGTATATTCAAACCTAAACAACATTTACTGTTTTTCTTGAACCATCGCATTACATACTATACTAACTTAGCAAATAGAAATGAACTAAACATCAGTAGTGAGGACAAACTTCGATATGCCCAGGATTTCGTTTCGTTAGCTAGCTTCACTAATCCTAACAAACGAAATCCGCATAAGCGGTGTCAGGACGGTGGTTATCAATTTGTTAATTGATCAACCCAGGTTTTCCCAATCTACATGAGCAATGAGCTCACATGAAAGGGCTGGTGTGTGATATGACCATTTGCAGACATGGACAAGTCTAAAGAAACTATTATTTTAAAGCATGGGTTTTCAACCCTCTCCTCAGGGACCCCCAGACGTTTCAGAGTTTTGTTGTAGCCCAGAACAAGCACACTTGATTAGGCTTCTCAGCCAGCCATCAAGCGTTTCATTAATGAATCAGGTGTGCTTGTTCAGGGCTACAACAAAACTCTGGAACGTCTGGTGGTCCCTGAGGAGAGGGTTGAAGACCTATGTTTTAGAGAACTATGAAGAATATAAAAAATATAATCCAGGCGTAAAGCAACACAGTTGTTGCTAAAAGGAGGAAGGAAAATGACAAAACATTGACAACTGCGTACATTTGTTACAAGACTCATCAATATCACTGCCCCATCAATAAGGCACAACTTGATATGAATATAATTTGGGTACAATAGTCTATTCCATAAAAGCAATGTGTTACTGAATGAATGAAGACATTTTTTTACGGTATTTTTTTCAGTTGCAATCTTGGCACTGTTAAATGGTCTTGGGAGCAAATAAAAAATGTTCAGGGTATGTTTGAATTAATCAGTGTGAAAATACTTTGTTGTACTGTGGGAGTACTGAAAAAGTAAAATGTACTGTCTCTACAGTGAAAGGGGATACATTGATGTTGGTTCTCCACATCGACCACATCATAAATGAAACTACCCGTAGAAAACAAACATAACACTATGCATATAGTCTGTGGAACTGTAAGCACACAACTTCGATGTTCACACTAGCAACATACGGCTCAAAAAGCTGACAAAGAAACGTTAGTCCCTCCTCTGAGAATGAGAGAAAGCCAATGGCGATTCCCAGAAGAGGAACTGATTGGTCAGTAGGCGGTGCTTTTATTCCATTTAATAAGCTGCATGTACATGTACATGAGAGGAGGTGTCGGCTGCACCCCTAGCAAGGTATGACCAATCTCCCGGGCAGAGTCTGTATGATACGAATAAAGCAACTTTCCAAATCACATAAAATGTTATACTGTGTTTCAGCGATTATGTAGACACTAGAATACACCCAAATCAGTTCCTCCTCCATTTTGGTTCCTAGAATGGTAGGACAACCAACTGTAATCCGATTGGTAGCGCTTCAAGGGGTCAGCGGTATCTGGGCCAAAGTTCAAATTATTTTAACTTTTTAACAACTTGCGCATTGCCGCTTCTCCGCCTCCCATGTGCATGTGACTTTAATTTGTTATCTCGACTTTACCATGCTCGTGAGGTTAGCTTTGCAGCATAGGTCACCATGGCGATGTTACCTGGTAACAGGTGAACCCCCATCGTGATTCTGAAAAACCAGGGTTAAACCTGAAATTAGCTCGCTAACCCCAAATTTGCTTCGTAGTATGGGCCAAAACCAACCTGACTGCTTGCAAAACTGCTCACATTTTCCAGAACTCATTGCTAAGGGTGTTGTGAGAATGATACTGTAATTGCCCCTGCAGGTAGATTACAATGATTACTGTATCTTTTCATAAATCATACCCCAGCAGTTCTTACAAAGTGCTTAAACGAAATGGTAGCAATTTAACATGTTGCAATTGATCGTTACAAAACACCCACAGGACCAATTTATGAACACTATCAACAAATGTTCACATGCTTCTTTTTAGCGGTTTTGGGAAAAAACTGCATTATTCATGTTAGTACTTGCAATGTGGCTATACAGGAGATATTTGAACTACTGAGTTGAGGGAATTCATCAACTAAATAAACACACATCACTGAACAAATACCATCACACATAATTTGCCACAGAAACATGCATAATTTACACAGGTACACAGGTGTTTTTTATTCACAAGTGGAAAACCAAACCAATAGGGACTAATGTTTTAATAAAAGAGATGTCCTTCACGCTGCTTGCACGACATGGATCCTTAAAGAACACTATGGAACATACATCACTACATCTACACAATTACTTAGATGTCCTGGGAATTAAGATGGTCACAAGAAATTCTTCTCAGCTTTAATGCCAAGAAGATACACTAAGTTCAGTCAGCCTATAGGAGTCATCCTATACCAGTCATGCCTTGTACAGTCAACACAAAACACTTCTGTGACAGTTGGCTTGTTGGAATTAGTTTGTTGGACATAAAGATTAAAGAGACTAACAGTGGTCTTCACTTCAGAACAATTGTGTATGCCCACTTAAGAGACAATACAATGAAGAACCTTAACATTTTTTACCTAAACTGATAATATCTGAGGTAACGGATTAAACACACTAGTCAGAAGCTTGTCTCCCTCTGGTGGCTGTTTCAGACAGTAAGTCTTCACTGGTGTCTGAATTTATTCAGAGGTAAACCAACATATCTACTGAATTTGTCAGGATTGTTGCAATTATTTATAATTTTGCTCCTTATATAATTCTCTTTACATTCAGCTACTTTGAATTATAAAAGTGTGAATAAAATAATTGTAATTTCATTTTGTTGGTGTAAATTATAGTAAAAATGTATAACAGAACAATTGGGAAGTGTTACATATTGTCCTATATTGTCACTCTTGGGAGCCCTTTCAATTTATGAGATTTACAAATTTTTTCTTCAATATAATAAGTAATTTTAACTGCAGAATGTTCAATTGATATTGCCAGTCATGTTTATAGAAGTACCATTAATGGATTTCTGCCTGAACTACTACAACAAACTGTTAGCCCTATCCCTAACCTGACATCCGTTTTCTAAACAGACCTGAGGCCTATACTACGAAGCAAGTCCAACATGCCCAGGATTTACTTTCAGTAGCTGGCTTTACTAAGCTTAACAACTGCAATCTGCAAAAGCAATGTCAGTGATTATCTATTTTTTAAATGAACCTAGGTTTTCCCAATCTAGTGATGAGCGTGTTCACATAAAAGGAGCGGTGTGTGCACCATATGAACAATCACAGACATGGACAAGACTCAGATTAGAGCCACATATTTTACTCAAGAGGAGTAAACTATTATATTAAGGAACCATAAAGAATATAAAAAATATAATCCAGGCATAAAGTAACAGTTACTGCTACTAAAAGTGGGACGGAAAGCTGGCAAAAAATGTACGACTGTGTAAATGTGTCAGTTACAAGGCTTATCAATATCACTTACCCGTCATTAAGGTACAACTAGATCTGACTACAATTGTCTATTCCAGTGGTTCCCAAACCTCTCCTCGGGGACCCCCAGACAGGCCATGTTTTTGTTTTAACCCTGAAATGGCACACCTGATTGACTAATTTAATCAGTTGTGTCATTTCAGGGTGAAAATAAAAACATGGCCTGTCTGGGGGTCCCCGAGGAGAGATTTGGGAACCACTGGTCTATTTCATAAAACCAACGGGTTGCTTAGCTGAATGCTGATGGCGTGTAAGAACATTTTTGTCATATTTTTTCAGTTGCATCTCGCAGTGTTAAACAGTCTTGGGAGCAAATAAAAAACAGAAGATGTTATGAATTACCTAATTCACTCTGCACATGCTCAGTTTAGTCCTTATTCTTCATTTGAAGAAGTTGCACTACGTAGCAGACACAATCAATTTTAGAAGGAAACCACATCCGCATTCTCCGGAGGCGGGACAGCATCTGTGGAATCTGGTAGCATAGCCGCTGGTGTAGCCTCCTCTCTGGGCTACTCCTCAAGCGTAGCCTCCTTTTCTTGCGTAGGGTCTGGCTCATCACTTAGCCGCACAGTCAGTAGTCAATCCCACCCATCTACAGCCCGCGACATAGTATCCCTGCCAAACCTCACATCTCCCTGTCAGAATGGCCGGGTGTGACCACTGGAGGTGGAGATGAGGTGAGCTGTTTTGGCTGGCAGGAGGACTAAAGACCCGGGCAGGTGGAGTTGTAGCCCGGGCAGGTGGAAGACGTCCTCCACAACCACCATATCACCCCCCCAAAACCTTCTTGGCCGAGTTAAAGATACAGTCTGCAATGTTCATAATTGCTAAACTATTTTTAGCCCCCCATTTTTGTCCGGATGTGTAGTATATTGTCTATATTATATGCACATTCTAAGAATCATCGTCTTACTGTAGTTAGCTTGAAACCCAACAGTACTTCTTGGCTATTGTAGGCATTGTCAGGCTGGGATTTCTCAGCAAATGTGTGACGCATGGTTTGCTAACATAGGGGAAGTCCCATTGACAGAGCTGTCAATAAAACCTGAGCGATACAGTAACGTCTAATGAGTTTGCAGAGTGAGTACAACCTCTAAACACAGGAGAACGAGAAAATATTAACCTAGACACGCCAGAGAAATAAACCAAGTCCAGAGCAGGGACCATTTTTAGCTCTGGGGCGCCTAAATTCACATTCTTTAGAACCTAGAGGCCTAAATAGTTCTAAATATCACCTATTTAAAGGCATCTTTAAGAGCATGCCACCTCTTCTGCTTCTCCAGCTCCAATGGGGTTGGAGGCCGTCATCGACCAGGTAAGTAAGTAAAATTTATTTATATAGCGCTTTTCCCCGAGAACACATAACACATATAGCAACACAGTCCAAATGGGTTTAGAGGGGTATTGAGGGTCCTGTATTGTTTATGTCCGAGGACATACTATGTATGCTGTGTTCTAGCTAATCTCTATGTTACTGCTTACAGGCTCTAGCTCTTCTGTATGTTAATATTTACGCACGCAGGTGCGCCTTTATGCAGCTGTTTCTCATTTGTATTAGTGGGGTATTTAAGCCATTTAGTTTTTCCCTCATTGTCGAGTATTGTATGCTGTCAACGGTGGTTCTTTTAAAAAAAATTGCATGTTCGTCTGTGCTGTAATGCTTCAGTTTGGTAGGTTATTTCTAGTGGCAAGGAAGTAACTTCAAGAATGAAACACCAAACTGAGATTTACAGAAACTAATACACATACCTCTCTGTCTCAAACTGCTCAATTAGACGTAGACACCACCACTCCCTGACTGCAGGCATGTCAAGCTAACAGAAATTGAAATGTAACAGACTTAGTTTTCAATTTGTATTAGAATTTAATGACCAGCAATAAAGTACAACTTTATAGCAACCTTCTAAAGAAGAAAATAGAAAAGCTCACTGAAGTGAAATTGAAGTGTTCAGCACAGTGTAAAGGGCATGCTGAAAAAGAGTAAAGATTAATTTCCAAAAAAAAGAAAGAAAACAAATAGTTTTAATAGCCTGTTTTAATAGCTTACCATGAGCTTGAAAACTCTACTATCAAGGCTGTTGTTCTGAGGAAAGCCCAAGAAAACAAATACTGTGTATCAGAATTTGAAATAAAAACATACAAAGAGCTGAAAATATATGTACAGTAGAATTGTAGTTGTGTGTCACCCCAATTATCCAATCCTGTGGCTTCTGTCCATAGTCCAGGGTCGAGACGATGTGCAATACACCGAAGACAAATTAACATAAAGAGCCAAGTAAGGGGTCCTATGTTACAAAGCTTATGTAAGAGTATATCATATGGCCATATATTCAACCAGCATTTTTACTCCTCTGCTCTGAGTCGATTTTCTCCCATAGAACCTTTCAGGTGGGACACAAAGTTGTCACATCGGAATTTGTTTGAGGAACAATACACAATTGTAGTGTAATTGGATGCGTAACCTAGACCATACCGGTGAATTGTATAATCTGAAATACAAAGAAAAACCAAACAGAAAAAAATCACTCTCTTTCTTGCATTCCTACTTGATGTGATTAGCTTAATATTTCAGAGAAAGATAATAATACACAGCACAACTTATTAGTTAAACTTAAATGCAACGTGCCCTGAAAACATTGACATTGCTTTATTTGAGTAACACTAAAACATCAATCATGACTGAATTTAACATCAATATTCTATTACAACATAAAAAAAATCAATCACAAATGATGTTACCTTCATGGATGACTGACCCTTGAAAAGTGAAGCTGAGTTTCTACCTTACTTTTCTTTGAAGGCTTGGAAAGAGTAGAAGTACAGAAAGGACAGTGAAATAGGGAACAGCAGGAGGTGCATCTGTTAAGTGCAGGTACAGTACGTTGCAACCTTATTTGTTCACCTAAAGAGAGACTACAATTTACGTTTGGAGAGAGAAAAAAGAGATGGGTGTTTATAGTTTATAAAAGTTCAGAGAGCAAATTTTTTTTAAGTAGGTAAAGCAAACACACCTTTATGAGATGCAAGTTAAAGAGAACTAAAGACAGATTATGATAAAACACACATTAAGTGCACATTAGTCCAGATCAGTGAGCAATTTTAAGAAAATTATATGTTAAGAAACTCAAACCAAAATCTACATTCAAACCATTTGGGAACAAAGTATTTAAAGTAAAATTCTGGGCGATTTCAAAACGTAGTTCTGTTGTTTGGATATCTGGAGTGCTGTCATTAGCGAGAATAACTCAAACAACCGGTATTGCCAAAACAGAGTTATCCCCCTGCTCCAGTTTAAACCTGTTACGCATTTACGGGGGTTTAAAACGTGCTTTTAGCCTCTAAACATGTTCGAAATGTCATTACTAGTGCACATAGCCATGTGCAGTGAGTCCTTATAGTGAACACAGCGAATCGAACAAATCAGCCAGTGTACATACCTGTGCATATTTCCCGTTTTCCAGTGAAGTCCACACTAGTTGATTGTCGAAGTCATACAATCCAATATTCCAAAATGTATTCCCCCCGCAAAAAACGATTTGCTGTGGTTATGTCAATTGACTACTCTATGTAGCAACATTGATCGGCTGTAACCTGCCCGGGATTTCCACCAAAATTCACCAACTGTGGAACAGCTGCGGATCCGCTCCGGAACGGCGGCGGAGTAAATAGGTTTCCAATACAGTCAATGTTTGTATTTGTATTTTCACTGCGTTTCGACTCTGTCCCAGCTCCGGCGATCCGCAGCCCTCCGGAGCAGATACGCAGAGCTTTTATTTCCGCCGGATGCCGGAGTGCTCCGCAGCAATTCAGTACAGTATATATTCTGTTACATCGCGCGATCATATGTAAATTCGCAAGGGTCCTCGCATACTCACTCTCAGCCGTTCCGCAACCAATATGGACCTAGTGGGTATTTGAATGATGGCGGAGCACGGAGCCGACACGCAGCGGAGCAGATCTGCAGCCGTTCCGCAGTTGGTGGAAATTGCCGGTTACTCTACTTCACAGCTACCAACAGTTCAAGAGTTATCATGCATGTGTAGACTCAGTCTGTGAGCTGACAAAGTAGTGGTTACCTGACTGAATAGTTGCTGCTAGTCATTGTATGGAAATAACCACTATCAATAATAAAACAACTACATTCTGAAGTAAAATTTATTATTTGTATTATAATAAATGTCTCATCTTAACTGCCTACTGTATATTTAAAATACGTTTTTATGTACGAAATCCTGCACAGTCTAAACAGTTACTCTCAACTCCACCTAAAACATGATGAATTCCCACGGCCTGGATGGCATAGTGGAGATGGCGAACATCTTTCAATCGAACAAACAGGGTTCAAATTCCAGTGCGTGACCAGAGTACCTTTATGGTGTTACAGTATATTATTCATACACTGTTCGTTACTGCTTTCATTTTTATTAGAAATCACTGTTGTTCACATACAACTATTAATGGTTACATCTATTAATGATTGTAATAATTTTATTTTAACAGGATTTGTGGCCAGATCGACTTTGATAACTATCATGAATTTTAGTATTTGCTTTTGTGTAGGGACTCCCATTTTTTCTCAGTCTGTTTAGAGGACGCATTCAAATTGTATATTGTAATTGTAATCATACCTAAACAGTGATCAGTTAAAAACAACATCCTAGAGTATCATTTTTGTGACTAATCATTTTAAGTATGTGTCTAATAAGTTGATTGCATTCCACTGAAATCATGGGGGAAGTCACAAACATATGGCTTAATGGCTTAATGGCCAGATCGACTTTGATAACTACATACAGTACAGTCAGATTCTGATACTGTCAAAATTCGAATCCATTATTGACTCCTTTAAAAACGTCACCAGAATGTTTCCCCATGTCTTACAATAAGAGAAATCGCTTACAGGACATCTCTCATCTTGAACAATATATGTCAGTGGATGGGAGGCAATGTGCGGCAACAATATACGTTAGGTTAGCAACTTGTTCTTCACTGCCTTCCTGTGGAATCCTGTGTAATATACATCACATCGCTATTTGTCTCTCCCGCTTTCTTGTCAACATGCAATGTACATTAAAATCTCATTTTCCTACTGTTGGTTAGAATTTAAATAAAACTATATTGGCATCTTTCTCACCTGCAATTTTGGTTTGGACCAAACTGAAAAGTCTGAAAGTCTGGACCAAATGCGGTAGGTGTGAAAACATTAATTTTTCCAAATTAATGTACAGAACAAAGGTATAAGGTATGCAAACAACAACATATAATAAGCATAAATTTGATTTACTAGTAGAAATTATTTTTTGCATTTATTGCCACATGCTTAATTCATTTATAGACTTCTATTGTTACGGAAATCGGTGCTGCTTTGGCCCTAATTACGCTAATCTATTGGGCACTGGAAAGAGATTTATATTTATGATGTGTTATTTATTACATTAAGTGGAACATTCTCCCATAAACTATGCAGAAGTTTTTAATGGGGGATTAGAATTTTGTAAATATTTTTAGAAAAGGTATGAGGTGGTGGAATTGACAATGAATGGACGTCCATGTAAGAAAAATATGACTTTTTTAACCTTCTGAAGCACACAATTCCATTAAAAAAATAAATTTAGTTTGGTTTCTTAACATAACCAGGTGCCTCATTTATAAAACGTTGCGGTAAATTTGCGTCAGAAGTGGCATCCGGACGAAATATAGGACGTGCGTACGCTAAATGTGGCGCAGCTTTTGCGGCTGCATATAACGCCCATTATTGCCCATAAATAGTCAGTGAAACACCCCAAAATTAATATTCATTGATTGAGAAATCATGGCAAACAGAGAGAGGAAAACCAAAAAAAGAAACTTCACTCAATGTAAAGTAGAATTG
The DNA here is from genome assembly GCA_016801145.1 of Umbra pygmaea. Lineage (NCBI taxonomy): Eukaryota > Metazoa > Chordata > Actinopteri > Esociformes > Umbridae > Umbra > Umbra pygmaea. Next base: position 3,635 of record JACXGM010016359.1, on the reverse strand, counting down.
ATTGTTGGCTAGGTGTAAAAGAGGAGGAAAATGTTGTTTGGAGGGCACAGTGTGGACATTACTAATGCCAGAAAAGTGTTTGAGTGGCAAAAGTTTGCAGACACTGTGAATGCAACCTGAGAGTCGGACCATGGGCGAAAAAAAAAGAAGTAGTCAGACATCAAAGTCGATGCCAAAAAGCGTCTAGTGCTTCATCGCGAAAGTCTGCCACGGTTGGGGGAAGATTTGTTAAATTAATGAGCAACATGTCAGCATCATAAATTATTTGGATAATGATGGAATTAAAATGCTTACGATTATTGACAGCATTTTCTTTCATTCGGTGCCCTTAAATGGGAAATAGTTCTGCGTAAATGGAATTTTTTACACCTTTCAAAATGGTTAAGACATGCGTCACGATTGAACACATTTAAAAATGAAACGAACTAAACACATAGCCTATCTATCTATCATCATCATCTATTTGTCGTTCTGCTCCACCAGACAGAGACATCGAGAAGTAAATATCAGTTTTAAACATGATTTACTTTATTATTTATGAGGATTAATTGCATAACATGCCAATATAATTACAGAACATATTTGAGTGTTCTTTTTGCATTTACGTTGGCTAAAATCTTGTTTTATTATATATGTATTTCACCACAGCCTGTTGATTCATAGTGTTCATTTATATGCCTTTAGTTCGTTTTATTTTTAAATGTGTTCCATCGTGACACATGTCTTAACCATTTTGAAAGGTGCAAGAACTTCAATTTCTGCAAAACTATTTCCCATTTACAATTAGATACAGACATATGTAGCTTATCAGACACAATCAATTGGCCATGCTTTTACAATGCCTAATGATGCACAATGGCAAGAAGACTTGTTGGCAAATGAGAACGAGTGGCTTATGGGCCGGTTCCGACTTCCACGGGCCATATTGTTGGACCTCTGCACTGTTTTGGGCCCAGCGTTACAGAGGAGCTCGGAGAAACCAAGCCATGCCAGTCCCACTTCAAGTCCTTACAACACTATAGGATTTCTGGCGACTAGCACTTTCCAGAGGGAATTGGCTGACAGGTCAGGGATATCTCAACCAACCCTTAGCCAGGTTATGCCAGACGTGTTAGTAGGTATAATAGGGTTCTCATAATTACATGAAGTTTCCGTACACGGCGGGTGAACAGGCAAACAAAAAAGCATTAATTGGCCACCATTTGCTATGTCCGGTTTCCCAAATGTAATCATTGCTATTGACTTCACTCATGTTGCCATAAGGGCACCGAATGTAAGTGCTTTCATTAATTGAAAGCATTTTCATTCCATCAATGTCAAAATAATTTGTGATGCAGACATGTTGCTCACTGATGTAACTAATGTTCCACCTGTGGCAGACACGCGCTAGACACTTTTTAGCATCGACTTGGATATCTGCTCACTTTTTATTTCGGCCATGGTCTGATTTTGAAGCTGTGGCATTTACAGCGTCTGCAATCTTTTGCCACTGCAACGCATTTTTGGTGTTAGTAATGGCCACAATTAGCCTGACAAGCCAAGATGTTGGGTCTGGGAACTCACCATTGGCAGACCTCAATCCGAGGGGCGGGATAAACGGTTGTCTTTCAAATTCCCTCTGCACGCAATAGGACAGCACTACAACCAACCAGAGCAACGAAGTATCCCGGTCGGCAAAACTACAAACACATCTTCCTTTTGTAAGAATGATTTCAGTGCCATACTTTGTCCTTTTCTCAAAGAAAAGCTTAACTCAAAGTCTTCCAGAGTTGCGGCCAAAGCCAATTAGAAAGACAGCTGTTCGCCAGCATCAGCAGCCATATTCTATGTTTTCCGGTAATTACGTTAAGCCCGCCCATCTACTCTATACACGACGTGATTGGCCTGACCAGGATATGGTTTTTCCAGTTTGCAAGCAAACTGAGAGTTGCTAGACTGACCCTAGCTGCAAATTATATTTGCTGCCGCTAGGGTGCATCTAGATTTCTAGGCTAAGCAACAATGTGCCCTCCAAACAACATTTTCACCTCGCCAACAATAATTTTTACTTCACATTTAGTGAAGTTTCTTATTTTGGTTTCCCTCTCTGTGTTTGCCATGATTTCTCATAATTTGGACTAATTATGTCCAAATATGGACGTGACATGAAGCTGCAAATGCTGCGCCAAATTTAGAGTTGATTGATTAACAAAAAACAGTATTAAAACAAAATGTAACATTACTTAATGGAAAAACTGAACTGCCAACTCCTTTGAGTGTCTTGTCGCACAACCGAACGCCATAGCCAGCTCCTAAACGACCCTTTGCTTTATCGCCAATTTTAAAATCAACGAGAACATAATTAAAAATATGAACATCATTATATATTGCAGAAGGCTTAAATCTAGTGATTGAGACCATATACTCAATATGAAAATGTTTACTGAGGTCTCATTCTCGTTGGCTATTATAGAAACCAAGCTCTTTTTCAACCAGACGTATTGCTACCAGTTGGAATTCAGATAGATTGCAGGTTTAAGGTACTTCCTCATTTGCGTCACCAAACCGGATGCTCACCCTGTGGTTTGTCAGCACAGAAGATTCAGCTCTAACTTTTTTTTGCTATGACCAAAAGTTTTATTAGCTATTAAAATAGTACTGTTCATTCTGTTTTACTGAGGATTACGTTGATTGCCGATTGTGGAAAAGAAATGTACTTCAGTTTAGAGGGAGATTTTTGCAGTGGCCGTATATTTAAATATATATGTTACATTTGTTTATATATTTATATGTCCATATATAAATTTGACATCCTATATGGAAATCTAATATACTGTATGGCCATATATATGAAAAACCGTAACATATTTAAAAAATATTACCATATATTTAAATGTGACATATTTCATTTTTTTTATTTTGACAAATGTACATAAAAATGTACATCCGTATGTGCATTTAGCTAATGGTTAATGCGGAGGAATGTATTTGTAATAAATGGTCCAGTATTCTGGCTAGATCATTACTCTATAATGGAATGTTCCTTGCGTTATAAATGGCATGTTGTTTGCATGCTGTTAGTCCTCTGACTAACTCAGATGAATTCGCTTTACCTGATCATTTATGTTCTTAAGTAGGGACATCCCAAAACAATTCAGAAAAGTACTTTTACTTGGTACTTTTGCCACCTCTGCATGTGAATCCTCTAACTTTCTAAACAGCTGTATGGCTTCTCTCCTGTGTGAGTCCTCTGACTAACTTTCTAAACAGCAATAAGGCTTCTCTCCTGTGTGAGTCCTCTGACTAACTTTCTAAACAGCAATAAGGCTTCTCTCCTGTGTGAGTCCTCTGACTAACTATTTAAACAGCAATAAGGCTTCTCTCCTGTGTGAGTCCTCTGACTAACTTTCTAAACAGCAATAAGGCTTCTCTCCTGTGTGAGTCCTCTGACTAACTTTCCTAACAGCAGTAAGGCTTCTCTCCTGTGTGAGTCCTCTGACTAATGTTCGAGAGCGCTGTATGGCTTCTCTCCTGTGTGAGTCCTTTGACTAATGTTCGAGAGCGCTGTATGGCTTCTCTCCTGTGTGAGTCCTCTAACTAACTTTCTAAAAAGCAATAAGGCTTCTCTCCTGTGTGAGTCCTCTGACTAATGTTCG
>JACXGM010016358.1:7406-20643 GCA_016801145.1 Umbra pygmaea | reverse complement strand
ATCAGGTAGAGGTGAGTAGTTATATATGAACACTCACCACACATCAGCTATTAGGTAGAGGTGAGTAGTTATATATAAACACTCACCACACATCAGCTATTAGGTGTAGAGGTGAGTAGTTATATATGAACACTCACCACACATCAGCTATCAGGTAGAGGTGAGTAGTTATATATGAACACTCACCACACATCAGCTATCAGGTGGAGAGGTGAGTAGTTACATATAAACACTCATCACACATCAGCTATTAGGTAGAGGTGAGTAGTTATATATAAACACTCACCACACATCAGCTATTAGGTGTAGAGGTGAGTAGTTATACAGTGCCTTGCGAACGTATTCGGCCCCCTTGAACTTTTCGACCTTTTGCCACATTTCAGGCGTCAAACATAAAGATATGAAACTGTAATTTTTGGTGAAGAAACAACAAGAAGTGGGACACAATCAAGTGGAACGAAATTTATTGGGTATTTAAAACTTTTTAAACAAATAAAAAACAGAATGATTGGGCATGCAAAATTATTCAGCCCCCTTAAGTTAATACTTTTTGTACCACCTTTTGCTGCGATTACAGCTGTAAGTCGCTTTGGGTATGTCTCTATCAGTTTTGCACATCGAGAGACTGAAATTGTTGCCCATTCCTCCTTGCAAAATTGCTCGAGCTCAGTGAGGTTGGATGGAGAGCGTTTGTGAACAGCAGTTTTCAGTTCTTTCCACAGATTCTTGATTGGATTCAGTTCTGGACTTTGACTTGGCCATTCTAACACCTGGATATGTTTATTTGTGAACCATTCCATTGTAGATTTTCCTTTATGTTTTGGGTCATTGTCTTGTTGGAAGACAAATCTCCATCCCAGTCTAAGGTCTTTTGCAGACTCTATCAGGGTTTCTTCCAGAATGGTCCTGTATTTGGCTCCATCCATTTTCCCATCAATTTTAGCCATCTTCTCTGTCCCTGCTGAAGAAAAGCAGGCCCAAACCATGATGCTGCCACCACCATGTTTGACAGTGGGCATGGTGTGTTTAGGGTGATGAGCTGTGTTGCTTTTACGCCAAACATAACGTTGTGTATTGTTGCCAAAAAGTTTGATTTTGGTTTCATCTGACTAGAGCACCTTCTTCCACATGTTTGGTGTGTCTTCCAGGTGGCTTGTGGCAAACTTTAAATGACACATTTTATGGATATCTTTCAGAAATGGCTTTCTTCTTGCCACTCTTCCATAAAGGCCAGTTTTGTGCAGTATACGACTGATTTTTGTCCTATAGACAGACTCGCCCACCTCAGTTGTAGATCTCTGCAGTTCATCCAGAGTGATCATGGGCCTCTTGGCTGCATATCTGATCAGTCTTCTCCTTGTATGAGCTGAAAGTTTAGAGGGACGGCCGGGTCTTGGTAGATTTGCAGTGGTCTGATACTCCTCCATTTCAATATTATCACTTGCACAGTGCTCCTTGGGATGTTTAAAGCTTGGGAAATCTTCCTGTATCCAAATCCGGCTTTAAACTTCTCCACAACAGTATCTCGGACCTGCCTGGTGTGTTCCTTGTTCTTCATGATGCTCTCTGTGCTTTCAACGGACCTCTGAGACTATCACAGAGCAGGTGCATTTATACGGAGACTTGATTACACATAGGTGTATTCTATTTATCATCATTAGTCATTTAGGTCAACATTGGATCATTCAGAGATCCTCACTGAACTTCTGGAGAGAGTTTGCTACACTGAAAGTATAAATATAATTTTGCTCGCCCAATTTGTCAGTTTTTTATTTGTTAAAAAAGTTTGAAATATCCAATAAATTTCATTCCACTTCATGATTGTGTCCCACTTGTTGTTGCTTGTTCACAAAAAATTACAGTTTTATATCTTTATGTTTGAAGCCTGAAATGTGGCAAAAGGTCGAAAAATTCAAGGGGTCCGAATACTTTCGCAAGGCACTGTATATGAACACTCACCACACATCAGCTATTAGGTGAAGAGGTGAGTAGTTATATATGAACACTCACCACACATCAGCTATCAGGTGGAGAGGTGAGTCGTTATATATGAACACTCACCACACATCAGCTATTAGGTGGAGAGGTGAGTAGTTATATACGAACACTCACCACACATCAGCTATTAGGTGGAGAGGTGAGTAGTTATACATGAACACTCACCACACATCAGCTATCAGGTGGAGAGGTGAGTCGTTATATATGAACACTCACCACACATCAGCTATCAGGTAGAGAGGTGAGTAGTTATATATGAACACTCACCACACATCAGCTATTAGGAGGAGAGGTGAGTAGTTAAATATGAACACTCACCACACATCAGTTATCAGGTAGAGGTGAGTAGTTATATATGAACACTCACCACACATCAACTATTAGGTGATACGAACATTCACCTCTCCACCTAATAGTTGATGTGGAGAGGTGAGTAGTTATATATGAACACTCACCACACATCAGCTATTATGTGGAGAGGTGAGTAGTTATATACAAACACTCACCACACATCAGCTATTAGGTGGAGGTTGAGTAGTTATATATGAACACTCACCACACATCAGCTATTAGGTAGAGGTGAGTACTTATATATGAACACTCACCACACATCAGCTATTAGGTGGAGAGGTGAGTAGTTATATATAAACACTCACCACACATCAGCTATTAGGTAGAGGTGAGTACTTATATATGAACACTCACCACACATCAGCTATTAGGTGGAGAGGTGAGTAGTTATATATGCCGATTATGAATGAGGGGATTATTAGGTGGCCATGATTGAATTTTAATGACCACAGAAAGTAAGGACACCCCACACAGGGCAGGTGTACCCTTCAATGCACTGGGGCATTGGGAATTGTATTTAGACCAAAGGGAAGGGTGCCTCCTACTGGTCCTCCAAACACCACTTCCAGCAGCAATGTTCTCCCATCCAGGGACTAACCAGGCTTGACCCTGCTTAGCTTGAGAAGTCAACCATCCATAGAATACAGGGCGCTATGCTGCTGCTACATAATAATACCAAAACCAATGTTGTCCAGAGTGATTTTAAAGTTGTGCATACATTATCTGACTTATTACCAAGGGAGCTAAAAAGCACAATGTAACCAGGTGGTTTGAACTCTGAATGCTGTTCAGGGTTTAAACCAGGGACACCAAGCCAAACACTAAACCAACCCAGAGGCCAGTGTCAAACTGATGTGCCACTTCGCCCTACCCTTGCATCACGGCCTGTTCTCTGCTTCTGCTGGTTACTTTCTGATTCACGTCCGGGTTGCTCTTATGAGGCTGTTTGTTGCTGGTTTTATGGGTGGTAAAACGCAACATATTTAGTAGTTGAGATGTGTCCTTTAATCGCTAATATTGGTGCTGTGTTTTATCAAGCCAGTAGGGGTCAGACAAGAGCTGAAAATCATGGAGGCGTTTCCAGGTCTCAGTGATGTCTGGTTGATAAAACAGGAGAAAAGCCAACAAGATGCGGAGAAAGAGCACATTAATTAAGTTTTTGAACACACGGCCCAAGATCAGTGCACGCAGACATTCAGAATTGTGGCAAATAATAACAAATAACAAAAAGTAATTTGTGTTAACGATTTTTTTGTTTAATGTGGAACACTGATATTTTTACTAAACCAGATATAAACTCTACATTTTCGATTACATAAATATTAAATCATTTTTTTTTACACTTTTTGATTTAAAAATTACATTATATATTTACATAGTGCATGCAGGTGTTTTTGTTGCGCATTAATCGTACTTACGGTAATCGGTAAATCATTCACCCCCCCTCCCATGAACATGGGTGTGCTCGTCACCTCGACTCGATCACAGTAAAGGAAAATAGGAAAACTGTGGGGAAGGAAGGAAGGAAAGGGGAAGAGGAGTGGAGTGGACAAGAAGAAGAGGATCTACCCTAGGTTGGTCCTAGAAAGTGTAGATAATACACAAAGGCCGCGTATCCATACACTTTCAGCGTTAGTTTACAAATGTTAATGTGATCAGCAAGGCGACGCTATTCGTTGGTGAATAGTGCGAATTCCACCTAACTTTACTCGGGCGTGCGAGTAGAGCAAGAACGCCCAGAACTGGAATTACAGCCACTTAATACCGCAGCAGTTGGACATTTGAGCCTGTTTCGATACTGTAGGCCTGGATCCTTGTTCCAACAGCGACTCGGGATTTGCATGAAAACAACAATAAAACCACCCGAAACTGGTAAATGTCTTTCCGGTGTTTGTAATTGATTTGATTACATGTCTACTGTACGTGTTTTGACCCCAGTACAGACTGACTATTTAGCTAGTTAGCATTAGCATAGTTAGTTAGCATAGCATGTTAGCAGTCCTATAGTTTGTTACAGTAGCTGGGCTGTGGAGGTCTAGTTCTTAGGCGTTAGGGTATATTTCAAATGTGTTTTGCTTTTTATAAACTAACTTTAAAGTTTATTTTAAAGGCATTTTATTTCAGCTAACCCTTTGTGGGTTTGGTAACAAATTAAAGATTGTTGTAAACTAACTGGAAAGACCCAGATTGCAACTTCTTGACACAGTTTTATGTCGTCTATAATATATCGCTACATGCAGAGTAATGAACCATGTGGAATGTCCAAGGTTATATCAAACATGATTGTCTAGCTACACTGGTTAGTATTTGGCGTTAGGAAATAACTATATAGATAAACCTTCAGTTCTGTCTGGACAGAGAGGCTGTGGTCACGGAAGTGTGTTAGTCATAAACATGGGTCAAAGTCCTACATTATTTTGTCATTATGGAGATCTGTCACCGTCCATGATGTGTACGACTGGGTTGCACTCTTTCATTATGAGTTGTGTCAATGGCTGTTCATGTGGGTGTGTGCTCTTATTAGGTAACTTGTCTATCAAAGTTGTGCGTGGGCTGAAACGTAGTCTAACCATATGTATTCGATAAAACAATGCAGGTTTGGAATATATATTAACTGTGTATTAATGGTTGGGATTTTAGATTAGCTGTGTTTTTAAACATGCCACACATGTACACTCCTGCAGTAACGTTTCATACTATTGTACAAGGCAGTTCACAATACAAACGTAATGACAATAGTCATTGTTCAACACCATCTCTGTTTGATTGGGTGTTCTATCTTTTAAGGAGGTGGGGCTCTGTCTTTGATCTGTATCTCTTTTGATATATTCAGGTGAGATAGGAAGGAAACGAGGAGTAGAGGTAAAGAAGAACCTGTTTTGTGAGTCTTGGTCAATCGTTTGGAATCGGATGCTTGTGGGTGTGGTAGTGTAACGCTTGTTTGGTAGACTAATGAAGGTACCATTACCATTCACCCTGTTTACACATTTTGCAATGCAATGTCTCTAGCAGTCATGATCAGGGCCATGTTTAATTTACATCAGTGTCATGATATGTTTGCATCGCATCTTCTGGCATGTAGTTAAAGAGCATACGCATGTTCCCCATCTATGTAAAACAGCTGTGGGGAGATAAAGTTGCAAGAAAGCCAAATGTTTGAAATTTTCTAAAGGGCATTCAAAAGTCCCCTGCAGGTGTGTCTGTGATGAAGACAGGAGATGGAACAAGTTACTACATGCTCTGGTTTCATTGAGTGCACAACGAATTTGTGAGAACGCTCCGCAGTGGTACGAGTAGCTTTTGGAAGTGACTTGAGTTGTACACCAGCTGCAGCACACAGGCAGTGCTTTTTTATATGCAGGGCTATCATTTATGAACCTCCGTAATGACAGGCTTTCAAATCACGCAATGGGTGTGGCCCAGACACACGGAAGTAGGCTTTTACAGGATTTGTGCCGTGCCGCCCTCTTTCTAAACTCCACCTGAGCACTGTGTTTGTATTTGAACTGCTATCTCTGCCCGAATGGTTTTCGTTTTTTTCTTTCGCCATTTACCGGTAATGTTCCCTTGCCTCCAGTGATTTGATTGAGCTTGACGTGACACAAACTGCCCTCTACCTGACCACTTCCAACCACTCCAGTCTGAGAAGGAATATGTCTGTTTTCTATTTTTTGCTGTTGCTTGAAACAGTCACAGTTTATCCTGCACTGTGTCATTTCCCTTTGCACTGTGTCGGTCAGTTTTAGGTTGCCTGTAGGGAACGTTTCGTAGTCCAAAGTCTAGGAGTGGCACTCCCTGGCAATGTTTGGGCTGGAGCCAATACTAACACACAGCGATGGCCTGGCTCTCACCAGCTATTCAAATGTTGAGTCAGCAGTGACGGGAACAGGCCACTTAACCACACGGCAGCACCGTGACCTGACTGGGCTTTCATTATAACTGGGCTCTATGCTGCCCTAAAGCGATTAAACACAATGTTAGATATTGTTTATCCATTCTGGAGTAAATATTTAAAATGGCTTCTGTTCAATTAATGGGATTCTATTGTTGTTTTCTGAATGTGTGTTTGGGCTAAATGTGTAATTTCTGCAGAGAAATCAAATGATCCACCAGATAAACTAGATGGAACCCCACTATTCATGTCATAATTAAGGGTTTCATGTAAAATATCCATAATTAATCACCAAACTGAAATTACATCAAAGAACATGAATCACTCTTCACAATTTTTCTTGCAAGGAGCATGCGTTTGTTTGAATTGAGTAAATCTGGGTGAACGAATGGCATCAGGGACACACTGAATAACATTAGCAGTTTTACACACTGAATCTTTAGCAGATGCGCCTGTTTTAAATGTCTCACGGCAACATACTTTGGTGCAAATGCCAGTAATCTGGGGTTGCTGTAGAGTCCTGGCTGCGACTGTGTTTGAGTGTGCCTTGGCCTTACATGGGGTCAATGTGCCTTGGCCTTACATGCAGGCTACTTTCTCGATCTAATTAGGTGTTGTATAACAGTCTGTTTTGTGTTGGTTTGTGTAAATTTACTGGTCTTTGAGCCATTAGCAGGGTACATGTTTTGAGCTGTGTAGGGTTCTACTGGGTTGGAAGAGGTCTAGCAGTGTAGAACCTATTTTTTACAGTCCCTGTGTAGAACCCTTCAGTGGATACACAATGGATGGACTAAGAAACTGTTGCAGCGTTACGGTCATTCAGCCGGACAAGGACAGTAAGACAGTAATGGTGTCGCTGGGACACTTTTTAAGCATGCGTAAAATGCAATGCTTAAGGATTACTTCTTACAAAGTCTTCTGAATTTGTAGTGCAATTGTTACGTGCTGTCATTCTGTTACCAAGCTTTGCTGTCTGCACGGTTCTTTCAAGTAAAATTGACAGAAAATACATGGCGTCAGAGGAGAGCAAAACCCCATCTTTCAGTCTGTCTCCATCACCTGTCACTGTGTGTCACTTCTAACAGCCCAATTCTTTCACATGGTTGAGGCTCATTAGCAACTAGCATTAGCTTAGTAGGCTAATGTCACTGGTCTCAACTCCAGCCTCACTTAGTAACCGAAATTAAGACCGGAAAGTACCTGGAATCCTAGAAATCCGCCTGGCTCTGAGTTTGACGGAGCCGTTGAAACCCAACAGGAAAAATGGAAAAACCCCACATGGGTCCTCAAGACCAGGCACTCGTGTGGGTTTGAAAGTTGGTCTTTATTGGGTAAGACAGTGTTGCGGTACACCTGCATGTATCTGCTTGCACCTACACCAGGCTTTCACATTGAAAGTGGTGGGAAAGCAATTAGACTGGGCGCACCTGTGACTAATTGATCACAGGTGAAAACAACAGTTAAGATCAAGTTGTATCTCATTAGACAAATTAGCTAAATGTATAATATGTATATACTCTGTGCATTCAGGGGCATGTTTTATCCACTAAGATGAAAAACATGTTTTCTTGTGTACAGCACTGATATCTCACACTAATACCACTATCCTCTTGAGCCTCTCAAAACCCAGCCTGGCTCTCACGAGTCAGTCCACCATCTTAGGACCTTTGATTCTGTGATCCTCCGTTATCTTCATCTCTGACTAAAGCAAGATAACCAAAATACAAAATTAATTTCCTTTCCGGTACCGTTTTCATTGTTAGCTGGTAAACTACAATTTTATTTTCTTTGACAGTTTTAGTTCAGGATCTGGGAGTGCAGAGAGGGAGAGAGGTCGATATTGGATATATGCGAGAGTGGTGGCCACAAAGTCAACCTCAACAGCTGAGGCAGGATGTGGCACGCCAGAACTCCCTTTGGAATGTGCCACTGAGGTTGTGTTTGTGTGAGCGAGTGAGATGGAGAGATTGCAAGTGATTGTGAGAATGAGTGTGAGTGAGAGAGCGATGGGTAGAGTGAAAAGAGGAGGTGTGTGAGTTTGAGCAAGTAGACGATTACGTTTGGGTCTCAGCTTTCAAGGATAAATCCTACGTCACAATCTCTGTTATCCCTTTTAGTTAGACTCATTTAGCCTGCACGTATACACACACACACACAACGAGAGACCTACTGTACTATACGCACCTCTTTGTTCTACCAGTCCTCATGGACAACAGCTGTGTGTGTGTGGTCAAGATACCAGACAGTGATTGATCAGTAAGGATTTAGTCATTCTACAGCTGTTGGTGTATTATTAGCTCTAGTCTCCTGCGACTGAGTCTTGTTAACTTGTGGATTTGCCCTGCTCAGTTGTCTGATTTTCATTAAACCCATTTGTTGTCGGTTGCCTTAATTGGCCTTCGTTTGTCGTTAACTTTTAACTTTCACTAACATTTGTCTTTAGTTCCGTATTCTTTTGGTTCTGTTTTCGGCTCAGTCAGGAACTCGCAGCTCCAGATATAGGCTTTAGGAGCCTGCATGTTTGCCGCATCCCTCGTCATCACCCTCACCCTCCTGTCTTTCACCTGCCTCTCAGCGTCTTAGGGGAAAGAAGATAGGTGCTAACAAGCACGACACGCTCTGGCCCCTTTTCTGGAAACCTGGGATTCTCACCATCACACCACTATTTTTACTTGTTTCCTCTCACCGTCTACTTTCTTTCCTCTTTCTGTTCTGACGTTAGTTCTCTTTCTGTGTGGAGATGATTAGCACAACACCACCCTGATTGTACTCCTCACAGCGTCACTACAGTGAGCATTATCTCTGTCTTTGTCTGACTATGCCATGCTTTGTATGCCACATTTCCCTTCATGAAGTATCCAAAAGGCATGTCAATCTTGCCAATGAAGGGCCAGGCGATCATCAGTGGTGCTGTGACCCAGATCTTATGTTGGGCTCAGTTAAATGTCTAGAGTAGCTCGCCTTGTAGAAAGTTTAGAAGGCGTGAGCCTCAAAGCCATTGCAAAGCAGAGGACGTCGGGTTTGTGTCCAGTGTGGACAGGTGGAAGTCAGTGAAGAAAGCTTACCTGTTGATGTACACAGTGGGTACAATTATTAGGCAAGTCAGTGCTTTGACCATATCATCATTACTATGCATATGTTCCAACTCCAAGCTGTATAAACTTGAATGCTTATTGGATTTAAGCATATCAGGTGATTTGTATTTGTGTAATGAGGGAGGGTGTGGCCTAAGGAGATCAATACCTATATCAAGGTGTGCATAATTATTAAGCAGCTTCTGTTCCTCAGGTAAAATGGGCCAAAAGAGATTTAACTAAGAATTTCTTCTAAGTCTTTCAGGGCGATGCAGCAATCTTGAAATTGATAAGATATTTGGTCATGATCATGGAAACATCAAAAGTTTTGTTACAAATATTCAGCAGGGTTGCAAGAAATGTGTTGAAAAAGAAGTACAAGGTGTTCAGTGCTTAGAGACATGGCCAAGATAAGGCTGATACCCGACCACCACTGAACAAGACACAAATTGAAACGTTAGGACTAGGCCGAGAAACATTTTTCAAAGGTTTTACGGACTGATGAGATGAGAGTGACTCTTGATGGGCCAGATGGATGGGCCCGTGGTTCGATCAGTAACAGGCACAGAGATCCACTTTGATGCCAGTAAGGTGGAGGTAAAGAAACAACTAGTCTGTAACTTTTTAGATTTTGTCACATACTGTCAGAAAAGAAAGATTTTGCATAGTCTGTTACTTTGTGGCACTTAGGCCTTTTTTTGGCCGTTATAAGAGCGCTTAATCTAAACATACACTGTCATCTGGACAACCGATCCTGGTGCGTCTAGCTCCTTTTTTTAACATACATTTTTTTATTATGCACGTATTGCTAATAATAATAAAAATGCATTTTCTTGCACTATATCAATCACATTTTAGTTAATATGCATGCATTCACAAAGATATTAAGATAGGCCTACTTTTTTCTTTGCTGTTCTTTAGTGTTCACTATGCAGTCTTTCACCATAAACTCAGCTGTACTTCATGGAGGGGAGAGTGAGTTTTTAAAAGGAGACAGAGGTAGAGTGGTCTGCAGAATACAGAGCCTGTGCAACATAGTATCGTTAGACTCACTGTCTTACAGAGAAAGAATGCTTCTCTAGATAATATAATGTAATTCGATGTGATATCTTAAACCTAGAATAATCCAATTGTAAACTTAAACAAAGGGAATAAACCTGCAATTTGGCTATGTCTCTAGTTATAACAACAATGGCTTTTTTTGTGATTAGATCATTCAAACGTAGCACAGCCAAAGCTGACAAATGCCTAAACCTATCATTTCGTGCAGATGTTAACAGGCAGATATTCAAAGCAGCTCCTTTTTAGCATGCACCTAAAAACAAAACTTACAGTTTTCAAGTGGTAGTATACATATTTAGCATCTAACTGCGGTATGAAAACCATTGTTGGCAGAGTTTGCGTCACCCATAGCTTACTTTGATGAAATGTATTCTTACTAAAGATTAATTAGGCATTTATTCAACATTTTTAATAACACCAACAATATAAATTTCAGGACAGGATATATCTAACAACTGCTACAATTGCACTCACATGAGCAGTAGGGTAAAAAAACAATGCAGAGAAGTAACAGGGATTAGCACAACAGGTAACTCGAAATTGCCCCGCATTCAATATACAAAATTCTATCTAAACTACCACTGACCGTGGATAAGTCGACTCTGCGTTTTAAAATAAAGTTTACGACTAACATTTCCCGATTTTATGCACAAGTTTATACTGCATTTACAGTTTTTAGAAGATACTTTCTTCAGGCAGTGGTACAGGAAAAATTCTGCATCTTTCAAGAAGACCATGATTTTTACACAATGCAACATTGCATGTATCAAAGTACTCCACTGTGTGGCTAGCCAATAAAGGCCTTAAAGATAAAAGAATAAACCTGAGCTAAACCCTATAGAGGACTTGTGGTCCCTTCTTAAACAGTTGATTTACAGTGAAGGAAAACAGTACAGCTCTCTGAAGTGTCTGAGGCTGTGGTTGCTGCTGCACAAAAAGTTGATCGTCAACAAACCAAGACACTGACAGACTCCATGAATGGAAGGCTTCTAGACTGTTATTGAAAAGAAGGGTCACTGATTTGTTTTAAAATGTCAGAAATATTTATTTGTTTATTTTGAGTTGTTTGTTTATTATTCTCACTTTTGAACAAATGACATTAATTTTTTTAATTTTTTTATTTAACCTTTATTTAACCAGGTGGGCACGTTGAGAACATTTTCTCATTTGAGACGGCGACCTGGCCAAGATAAAGTGTCGAGGTACAGACAACAAAAAGTTACACAAAGTTACAAGACAAGGAGACTTAACAAGTGAGATGGGAAACCATTTCGTTTTTCATTTAGTTGCATAATTATTCTGCCCACTACTAATTGCCCAACATTTATTTACATATATTCTCCAAAGAATGCTAAGACCTCACTTTTACTTTCTAAACTATTCAGGTTTGAGGTGTATTTACATTTTGGATTGAAAGAGAACACTGTAGTTGTTCAATTATAAAATGAATCCTCCAGAATATAACGTGGCTGAATTGTGCACACAGTGTAGAATATGACTTGCTGCTGTTTGCACTCAAAATATGAATGCATTTACCAAAATAGTTAATATCAGGGTGACTGAAAAACTTTAAATTATTATTGACTGAAACTAAGACCTACACCCCTAATAAAATAGTCCTTTAGGATTTATTATCATAAAAGGATCTAATAGCTCCTTAAAAAAAGTTTTAATATGACTCTATCTCAAAGGAACCAGTCTTTGGCTTATTTTATAGGCTGTGCATAGGAACCAATCCAGTAACACTATCTAATATAATTCTATAAACAGGTTTTTTATATGGTTGATATGGTTCCAAATGATTAGAAAATCCAAAATACCTGAGTAGGACAACTATGGAGATACATCTGCGTGTTGTGAAAAGAGAACAAACCATCAAAATGACATTATTCCAAACACAAGTTTCAATACAAAAATAGAGTTAAAGAGGGAAAAGACCTCTCCTGTTCTCTTGTCCCTATCTTATTTGTTAATTTTCTTTACCTGAAAACACTGTATTGCATTCGACAACTGCATTGCACTAAAATGAGTGCAAAATATGTCCACCTTTTGGCAAGTACACACACTTTATTTTATGTGCTAGAGTACTCAAGCACTGAATGACTGGAAGTTTCTCTTCCCAGTGCATTTTGTGATATTTATCGATATCGAATGATACAAGGAAAAATATAATGATACAGGTTATTGCCTTATCGCCCAGCCCTACTGTGTCCTGTTTCTCAACTCTGTGGTTCTACTTGGTTTAACTGTCCTGTCCTCTCTACTCAGTGGTTCTAGTTGGTTTAACTGTCCTGCCCTCTCTACTCTGTGGTTCTACTTGGTTTAACTGTCCTGTCCTCTCTACTCTGTGGTTCTACTTGGTTTAACTGTCCTGTCCTCTCTACTCTGTGGTTCTAGTTGGTTTAACTGTCCTGTCCTCTCTACTCTGTGGTTCTAGTTGGTTTAACTGTCCTGTCCTCTCTACTCAGTGGTTCTAGTTGGTTTAACTGTCCTGTCCTCTCTACTCTGTGGTTCTAGTTGGTTTAACTGTCCTGTCCTCTCTACTCTGTGGTTCTAGTTGGTTTAACTGTCCTGTCCTCTCTACTCAGTGTGAATGGAGCAGTGTGAGAGTGCCTCCTCTCTCTTGGCCTCCGTGCGGGAGCAGGAGAGGCAGTTTGAGCGTCTGACACGAGCTCTGGAGGAGGAGAGGAGGTGTGGAGGAACCCTCCAGCGCCCCCCCCCTACCGTACAGGTAACATCAACGTCACCTTGAGATCGGGCGTCACCCCTAACGTCATCACTCATCCATTCGTTTCACCTCAGCCAACTTGAGCAACATTACTCATAATCTTTTGTCATACCCCCCCCCCCCCCCCCCCCC
>JACXGM010016357.1:0-11233 GCA_016801145.1 Umbra pygmaea | reverse complement strand
TGAGTGTCCTACCCAAAATGAGTGTGATGAGATAATTCAGCTTTGAGTGTCCTACCCAAAATGAGTGTGATGAGATAATTCAGGTTTGAGTGTCCTACCCAAAATGAGTGTGATGAGATAATTCAGATTTGAGTGTCCTACCCAAGGGCAGAGCATTCTTTTCACCTTGCCGTATTCAAGATTCAATCCGTTTCATTTACATGTACAGTAAGACGCTCTTACCGCTTCATCACCATTACTACAGATACACCACTACCCAAACAACAGTGCTTAGTGCCTTCAGATTTGACTGGAAATTGTTTTTATTTCAACACTAGATCCACAATATGTGCACACATTAAAGCTTAGTTAGTCATACTGAAAGAAACTTTGGATTTTTAGCTGACAGTTTAGCTACAGTACCTTTTACAAATTGGAAAAGGATTCAGGTTTGGAGAAAATGTTTGCAGGTCATAACATAAACTCACCTAAAGGATTATTAGGAACATTCTCATTCATGCAATTATTTACTCAACCAATCACATGGCAGTTGCTTCAATGCATTTAGGGGTGTGGTCCTGGTCAAGACAATCTCCTGAACTCTAAACTGAATGTCAGACTGGGAAAGAAAGGTGATTTAAGCAATTTTGTGCGTGGCATGGTTGTTGGTGCCATACAGGACAGTCTGAGTATTTCACAATCTGCTCAGTTACTGGGATTTTCACACACAACCATTTCTAGGGTTTACAAAGAATGGTGTGAAAAGGGAAAAGCATCCAGTATGCGGCAGTCCTGTGGGCGAAAATGCCTTGTTGATGCTAGAGGTCAGAGGAGAATGGGCTGACTGCTTCAAGCTGACAGAAGAGCAACTTTGACTGAAATAACGACTCGTTACAACCGAGGTATGCAGCAAAGCGTTTGTGAAGCCACAACACGCACAACCTTGAGGCGAATGGGCTACAACAGCAGAAGACCCCACCGGGTACCACTCATCTTCACTACAAATAGGAAAAAGAGGCTACAATTTGCAAGAGCACACCAAAATTGGACAGTTGAAGACTGGAAAAATGTTGCCTGGTCTGATGAGTCTCGATTTCTGTTGAGACATTCAGATGGTACAGTCAGAATTTGGCGTAAAACAGAATGAGAACATGGATCCATCATGCCTTGTTACCACTGTGCAGGCTGGTGGTGGTGTAATGGTGTGGGGGATGTTTTCTTGGCACACTTCAGGCCCCTTAGTGCCAATTGGGCATCGTTTAAATGCCATGGCCTACCTGAGCATTGTTACTGACCATGTCCATCCCTTTCTGGCCACCATGTACCCATCCTCTGACGGCTACTTCCAGCAGGATAATGCACCCTGTCACAAAGCTCGAATCATTTCAAATTGGTTTCTTGAACATGACAATGAGTTCACTGTACTAAAATGGCCCCCGCAGTCACCAGATCTCAACCCAATAGAGCATCTTTGGGATGTGGTGGAACAGGAGCTTCGTGCCCTGGATGTGCATCCCACAAATCTCCATCAACTGCATGATGCTATCCTATCAATATGGGCGAACATTTCTAAAGAATGCTTTCAGCACCTTGTTGAATCAATGCCACATAGAATTAAGGCAATTCTGAAGTCAAAAGGGGGTCAAACACAGTATTAGTATGGTGTTCCTAATAATCCTTTAGGTGAGTGTACTGTATATGTGTATTATTGGATGAGAAAGTACAAAACACATGAGCACAACTTTCACACTACTACAAGCTTACATCAAACAAAAACTTGCATTCATTTTGATAGGTAACAAATATAACCAGAAGATTAGTTAAATGATTTTTATTACTTGAGTGTTTCCTAATATATAAGGTGAAAATATTTATATATATTTTTACAATATTTAACAACTATTTCAATTTTTTGGTGTAATCCTCAACAACAAACAATTCAACTGTATTACATAATTTAGCAAAAATATTGTTAAGCAAAAAACTCCTAATTGTAGCCCTCTCGTTTTCTCTGTCTAGGTGTGGGCGTTGCCATGGTTGTGCTCAGTACTCTAGGAAGCATCTACTACAATGTCATCATTGCATACAGTCTCTACTACTTGTTTGCTTCCTTCCAGTACCCTCTGCCATGGAGTGAATGTTTTGAGTGGTCCAACAGTAACTGTAGCCGCACACCTAAAGGTACCAGTTTTTAACATTCTATTCCTTATATAAACATGACACAATTTAACATGAAATGATTGCCCAGTAACATTAAAATGAGCACCCAGTAACATTGAAAAGAGTGCCCTGTAACATTGAAATGAAATGAGCGCCCAGTATCATTGAAATGAGCACCCAGTAACATTAAAATGTGTGCCCAATACCATTAAAATGTGTGCCCAATACCATTGAAATTAGTGCCCAGTAACATTGAAATAAGCGTTCAGTAACATTGAAATGAGTGCCCAGTAATACTGAAATAAGCATTCAGTAACATTAAAATGAGTGCCCCGTAACACTGAAATGAGCATTCAGTAACATTGAAATGAGCGTTCAGTAACATTGAAATGATTGCCCTGTCATATTGCCACTCAGTCTAATATCTTCTGATCTCTACAGCAGTGTGCAACGTCACAACATCTACCAATTGGAGCGTGCCAGTAGTACCAGGCAACATGACACTGTGGGAGAATGAAACCTGTCCTGAGAAAGACCTTGTCAGCATCCCAGTGCAGAGCCCCAGTGAACAGTACTGGGAGTGAGTAACACAAACCACCTTGATTGTATTTTGATCACAGTTGAATGTACATCAGGTATTGAATGGATTGAGGTGTGCTGAATTCCTGGTTGTCTGCTTAAAGCTGTGCGGTCTGTCTGTTTCCCCCAGCCTGGTGGTCTTACAGAGGTCTAGTGGTCTAGATGAGACTGGCCCAGTGGTCTGGCATCTGGCTCTCTGTCTGCTCCTGGGATGGCTCCTCGTTGCTGCTGCGCTTCACAAAGGCATCCAATCCTCAGGAAAAGTCAGTGTGACCCAGATACATTTTTACTGTCACAAAGATGAAGGTCCAAAAGACTCTTTCATCAGCACCATTTTATACTCACCATTTTGAATTAGTCAACTGGTTAGGATGTCCTAAATGCTTTTGACTGTCTCATTTTGGGGCAGCATATTTGCTGAGTATCCTCAGAGCTGTTCAAACAACTAAACTGACTGCAGTGTGCACTCTGTGTTTGCATATGTGTTTGAGCGTGTGCGCTCCTGTTTATTCTCTCTAAAATGTGTTTTCAATCATGTGTTTCCATCTCCAGGTGGTCTATTTCACTGCCACATTTCCCTATGTTGTGTTGTTCTTCCTGCTGATTCGAGGCTTGACACTAGAGGGCGCCAGTGATGGAATTCAATTCTACATAGGCTCCCAGTCAAACCTCACCAAACTAGTTGAAGCAGAGGTCAGAGCCATATGATGAAAGCTTTATATCTGTACTAATAAAATACACATCTTATTGATTTTAAATATCTGAATCGTCTGTCATGTGGCAGGTGTGGAGAGATGCGGCGACACAGATCTTCTATTCTCTGTCCATAGCGGGGGGTGGAGTCACAGCCCTGTCCTCCTATAACAAGTTCCACAACAATGTGTTCAAGGACACGCTCATCATCTGTCTCACCAACTGTGGTACACACATACAAATACAACAGATATACAGATGCAAATTATATAATACAAATTGTAAAATATACATTGAAGAACACTTTTGGAATATATTCATGACATCTGACTGTTGTCTGTCTTGTGTTTGGTCCTCTACAGGTACAAGTCTGTTTGCAGGATTTGCCATCTTTTCCATTTTAGGTCACATGGCTCATGTTTCTGGAAAAGCTGTATCAGATGTGGCCCAGGCAGGTCAGTAGTATATCAGTGCTATAGGGGCCACTAAGCTCAAAAAAGTGTGTTAACAGTTAAACAATTCAAAAGTAGCTGTGTGTTAAAATAGTCAACAGCATCACTTGTATCTCCACAAACCCAGTGGATATATTTGTCATTATTGTTTGCCCATGTTCTAGGTTATTTGTAAGGTAGCTTAATGGTAAATGATGCCAGGAGTCACTACCATG
This sequence comes from Umbra pygmaea, assembly GCA_016801145.1. Lineage (NCBI taxonomy): Eukaryota > Metazoa > Chordata > Actinopteri > Esociformes > Umbridae > Umbra > Umbra pygmaea. The sequence continues at coordinate 7,155 of JACXGM010016357.1, read as the reverse complement.
ATCATTAAAAATGAATGTATCATGATGAGTGAGATACCAAAATCCTGCTAACCTTTCACCATAACAAATATAAGGGGATGTTAGCATTGTCACTCATCTGTTTCACTATCTAGGATTACATATGACCTTGGTTAGATCCATATGAATATTGAAGGCTTGCGAAACATCTTCTTATTCTTTTTTTTTAAATAAAGCACCTCTTAGGCGAAAAATATCAAATCAAATAAGCACAATGTCAAGTCTTTTTAGTGTGTTAATAATATGGGATCAAATATTAAAACAGATTACCTTGTCATTAGGGTCTTACTGAGGAACTTCCAAAATGCTGTGAACTCAGCCCGACCCAGAAAAGTTATCTATTACAGTATTTATGAACATCTCTGCATGTACCAAAAGGCAGACAAATATAGTTTTTCAGCCTTATTTGATTTTATAATGAATAAATGTTAAATATATAAAAATAAAAATATATATTTTTTAAGATTTCTTAGCTGAATTAGAAGGTTTCGGTTGGCCAATAATTATTGGAGATGTTTTTCGACAAAGAACATATTTGACTAGTTTTAAATCCTCTGATTCACTCATTATATGGATTGTTAAGTCAGGACTTTTTGAGTGGATTTGATAATGCAACTTCATTCAACATATAGCATAAACACACAAAGCGTTTTTACAGTGTTTCTGTGTGTGCTTGCAGGGTTTGGCCTAGTCTTTATTGCGTACCCAGACGCCCTGTCCAAGCTCCCCATCTCTCCTCTATGGTCCGTTCTCTTCTTCTTTATGCTCCTCACCCTTGGACTCGACTCCCAGTTTGCTGGCATAGGTACGTTACACATGAACCATCCCTCACTCAGTCACTTTATCGACACTCAAACCATAAATGCAAGCCGGTGATTCTTTCAGAGTCCATCTCCACCTGCTTTCTGGATGCCTTCCCTAAAATCTTGAAGTCTAAACGCTCCATCGTCTCCGTGGGAACCTGTTCTATCTTGTTCCTGCTCGGCCTGCCCTGTGTAACACAGGTAAATTCTTAGTTACCAAAACTAAACTAGCTCAGCATGTCAAAACATTTTGCTTAACTATTGACAATTTCATGCACATACATTTTTCCATATTGTTTGTTTACATGTATTCAATTACTTTTGTGTGTTTCCAGGCAGGGATATATTGGGTGACTTTTATGGATCAGTTCTGTGCTGGCTTTGTTATTCTGATTGGTGCTCTTCTACAGCTTATAGGCATCTTCTACATCTATGGTATTAAGAATATATTAAGAATGTCTTTACTGTACTGTATATCTGCAAATCAGAACACGGGTTTTGGTATATTGCCATTATAACATGATAAAGGGCCATATCCAGCTAATCACCATTGTGCATACAAAAGGCACTTAGCCATGGTATATTGGTCACATACCATAATGCCTAATAAGTTCTTGCTGTGAGCAACTGGGCTCCTCAATGCTGATTGGTTGAAGGCTGTATAGTAGACTGTTTTCCATTGGTCTGACCAAAAAAACATTAATAGTATTATTCTAATTACACTGGCCAGCAGTTCATTGCTGTTTTCCATGTTATTAAAATGGCACAAACTGATCTTTCACAGTTGCACAATTTCATACACTGAAACAGTCAGTCAGTGTGTAGTCAATGTTCCATCTATCTGGTCTACAATGTTGGATGTGGTACATATACTATGTGCCATTTACTCTGCACATTATTTGTGTTTAGGAGGAAACCGTTTCATTAAGGACATAGAGATGATGATTGGGATCAGGTCCAGCCTCTTCTGGTTGTGGTGGAGAGCATGTTGGTTCTTCCTCTCTCCTGCCATCATTGCTGTGAGTTGTTTCTTTCCCCCCTTTCGTATAACTTTCTAATAACTGAACAATTGCTTAGTAGAATTCCATTTTTAAAGCCAGCTGTCAATGGTCCCCTGAGCAATATACATTGCCTTTAATTGTCTTGTATGTTGTTCTGGATAAGTGTCCACAGAGTAACTAGAATTGTATTTGTCTAACATGGTGTACCTGCACACATCTTCTATAACACCCCTGTAGGTTATCCTGGTCTGGTCCTTGTTGACCTTCCATTCCCCCTCCTATGGTACTGTGCAGTTACCTGAATGGGGCGTTGCTCTTGGCTGGTGTATTGTCACCTTCTGTCTCCTCTGGATCCCCCTTGTCGCTGTCTGGAAAATACTGACTGCCCAAGGAAATCCCTGGAAGGTGTGTTTTACTGCTTTATTTTAAATATGTGACATGACAATATCCACATTAACCATGATATTCTCATGACAGACAGCATGTGCTTGCTTGCTCTTTGCGGGTTTTAGGCCGGGTATCTGTCAAAGAACTTTGTGATGACTGCTGTTGTAAAAAGGAATTACAAAATATATTTGATTGATTGAATGAATGCTAAGATGATTCTGCTCACAGTAAAACACACAGGGAGGGGTGATAGCTTTCACTTTCTCAAATCGCCTCTTTTTTGCTCACACAACCATAATGGCTTCTGCGTTCCCTTTTACTAATTAACATCATCATAACAAATTACATGTTGATAGTAAATCATATTATTTAGTCACAGCATTCCAGCTATAACTGAGGGCTCTGATATGTGCGGTACAGTGCTGCCTGGGGATGGTTGGTATGTAGTGGGACCCAATTACCTCGTCATATTATCTCGAGTGACTGATTGTGTGCAGGTCAGGTGGCTGTGAATTTAATGATTAGTAAAAAATTGCCTAATGTGTCATCTCCCGCATATGTACTGACTTGTTGAATGAGCAGTGTGAAAACAATCAGATAGCTTGGCGACATAAGCTTGGAGGAAGCATGCGATTGATCTTAGACCATCCTGCACCTGTGTAGAAAACGTTTAAAGTAAATGCTGATTCAACTTATGTTTGGCATTGGCTACTTTTTAGAAAAGAAAGATATTGCCTTCTCGAAAGTGAAACCGTCTGCAGAGTATGACAAGATAGTCAAAACTCTAAATATTGCTAAAAGACATTCAATAGCTTTATGAAACCAGCACAAATGGGACAATAGACAAGAAGACATTTAGCTTGATTGGACTAACAAAATGCAACACAACATGACAATGTATTTTGCAACCTTAATCACCTTTCCTATTACTGTATGGCACCATAAAATACACTGTTGATAGCAGAGGTCAGAGGAGAATGGCCAGACTGGTTTGAACTGATAGAAAGGATACAGTAACTTAAATAACCACTGATTACAACCAAGGTGCAGCGGAGCATCTCTGAATGCACAACAATGTCGAACCTTGAAGCAGATGACCTTCAGCAACAGAAGACCACACCAGGTGCCACTCCTGTCAGCTAAGAACAGGAAACTGAGGCTATAATTTGCATTGGCCTGCCACAATTGGACAATAAAAATGTTGCCCGCTCTGATGAAACATGATTTCTGCTGCGAAATTCAGATGGTAGGGTCAGAATTTGACGTAAACATAATGGAAGCATGGATTCATCCTGCGTTGTATCAATGGTTCAGGCTGGTGGTGGTGGTATAATGGTGTTGGGGATATTTTCTTGGCACACTTTGGGCCCCTTTGTACCAATTGAGCATTGTATAAATGCCAAAGCCTACCTGAGTATTGTTGCTGACCATGTCTATCCCTTTATGAGCACGGTGTACCAATCATTATAATGACAGTATAATGCACCTTATCACAAAGTTCAGATCATCTCAAACTGGTTTCTTGAACATAACAATGAGTTCACTGTACTCCACAGTCACCAGATCTCCATCCAATAAAGGACATTTGGGATGTGGTAGAACGGGAGATTTGCATCATGGCTGACAAATCTGCAGCAACTTCATTATGCATGAATGTAAATTTGGACCAAAATCTCTGAAGAATGTTTCCAACACCATGTTAAATCTATTCCACAAAGAACTAAGGCAATTCTGAAGACAAAGGGGGTTCAACCCCGTACTAGCAAGGAAGTACCTAATGAAGTGGCCAGTGAGTGTATGTTGTTTAGTGTAAAAAGCCCATTTCTGTGCTACTTCTACCCAATCACAGTATGTGTGGAACAAATCTTACTGACCCTGAACTTTCTCTAACATGATAAAAAACAGCTAATGGTCTGCAGTTATACCCCCATTGAAAAGCCTCACTTACTGTCTCTGAAGAAATGGTCTGTGTGTCTCTCCAAGCATCTGAAGTGCATGTGTTCTCCATAACTGTGCATTGATTAGCTGTCTCTGTCTCCAGCGTCTGTGTGCTGTGTGTCGTCCTGTGGAGGGTTGGGGTCCGTACCTGGACATCCACCGGGTGGAGCGTTATGCAGATGGAAGAAGTTCTGTCAGGAAGGACTCTTTCCATCAGCCCGACAGCAACATCCTCTCCAGCTACCCAGCAGATTTCTAACCCCCTGGTGTTTTTGTGTGTTTATGTATGTTTTTGTGTGTTTATGTGTGTTTTCACATTCTAAATATAGAGGTGCAGACATCTTCACAAGAATAGTAAAACATATCAAAATGTATAGCGTAAGGTGAAGGTTTGTTTTTTAGGTTAGAGGAAGGGTTAGGTTAAGATTCCTGAGGAAAATATATGTTTTTACAGTTTGAGTGAGAAAATATATATTTAAAAACAAATACTGCCACCTGTTTCCAAGGAGTAATGTTTAGTTTTAAAATGCAGTAGTGTGCGGTCTATATTAAGAATTGAAATTCATGATGTGAATGTTTACTATGTTCAATGCCTTAACTAAACTGTCATGCCTATTCTGCAGTCATTTACCTCTCTTTGTAATGGAATGGGTTCTACAGAAACAAAAAAAGAAAACAGGTGTTTAAGGCAATTAGTTTCATCAAGGAGCAGCACAGAATTGCTTGATCATATTCAATTGTGATGTCAGATGGAAGCTGATTAGTTGTTCATTAGTGAATCTGCACAGATCAAGGTCTGTTTAGCACAATGTCATTCACATGCATAGTAGAAAACCTGACAGAGAAAGCAAGATGCATGTATATGTAATGGATTTAATATATTACAGGAGGTTGATAAACACACAAGGCCATTTGTTTTCTTAGGCTCAAATCCAGCACTTGCAGCACATTTGGAACACCAGACTGGTAGCACAGTAATATACATAGGTCATTCTCTGGTTATAATGGTTTAGAAGTTGTTAGTGGTAAGTCAGCAAACTGTCTGCCTTGCCATCAAGATGCCATATTATTAAGCTGTCTGGTTTTAACATCTTGGGCGTAATTAAGGAAAGTGGTGAACAGAAGTTAGTGGGATATCTTTTTAACAATGAAAACCTCTCAAACATGTCATCCCTTATTTTGTCAATCTCTCAAATGTATTGGGTAAAACAATGATATCTCAGCAAACTACTGTATAGAATTAACCTTGGAATACAATCTAAAATGGCAAAACTGCATTAAACTGTACACAGCTATTAGTCTGGCAGTCTGAAATAATTTGGGATGAGGTGTGTTTGAGCAAATTACATTTTAATGTGTTTGGATCAAACTTTAACCAATAAAACCAACAAGCCACATGATGTACTGTAGTTAGCAACAGCTAGATAATTACATATGGACTATTAGCTACAGTATTGTTAAATCCCATCAGCGACAATCCTCATAAAGGTCTTTTGATAGAGTTTAGTAGCCACAATATGCCTTGATATGTTTTCAAGCTACACAAACCGCTAATGCTAACTATAGCATCATTGACACAATCCTCCTCAGAGGAAGCTATATTTGTTTTTCAAGAGATAATCTGTGTACTGGTACTCATCATCACCAAAATCCAAAATGCATCATATGGTGTTGATTGTACTGAGTAAAAGCTGCCCAAGGCCTAGTTGTAAGCCTATTTGGTACTGTCAGACTGGGGCTTCCTTTTTTTCTTTTATTTGATGTTATATTACATGTTTATACATTTCAATTTTATGTTAAATAAAAAAACATTTTGGTGAAATTGAATCTTCAATATACTCCATATTCGTCTTCATTAAATATGTTTTAAACATGAAACAGTTCAGCTACGTGTTGAGATGAAGATGGAGATGTTTGTGAACAGAACGTCAGGCCATCCATCGAGGTGTTAAAGATTCACTGGCAATGGGTCTTCTTACCCAAAGCATTGAAGCAAATCTACCAAAGAATGCCTCAGCAGAAAGAAAATGTGTGTTTTGGATTGGCCATGTAAATATCCTGAACTTAATCTCATTGAGATGATGTGGTTGGACCTGAAGCAGGCAGTACATGCCAGACACCCCTAAAACCCTATTCAATTGGCTATGATCTGTATGGAGAACTGTGCATAAATCCCTAAAAACAGAAGTCAGAGAATGATTTGTGGCAAAAGGTTTACTCAGTGATTGCTGCTACGTGTCACAATCTATTGATTGAAAAGTTTTACATATTATTTTAAATAAATCACTTTAGTTGTAAAAAATATTTATTATTTGTTGTTGTTTGTGTCCTTTATTTGGAATGTTCCTGTAGGCTTCACAAACTTTCAAGCAGCACTATACTGTATGAGGGTCATTCATTTTTAATTGGAGGTTAACCAATTGCAATGCTCCTATCTCCTGCTACCGAATAAGCCTTTGAGTAAATCTCAAATAGAGAGATTTGAGATTTACATACAGCATAGAGCCCTGTATTGCCCTGCTGGTTTGCTTCTAAAGCTAAGCAGGGTCGGGCCTGGTTAGTCCCTGGATGGGAGACCAGTGCTGCTGGAAGTGGTGTTGGAGGGCCAGTAGGGGGCACTCTTCCCTCTGGTCTAAAGATCAATCCCAATGCCCCAGGGTGGTGATGGGGACATCTGCCCTGCGTAGGGTGCCGTCTTTCGGATGGGACGTTAAATGGGTGTCCTGACTCTCTGTGGTCATTAAATATCCCATGGCACTTATCGTAAGAGTAGGGGTGTTAACCCCGGTGTCATGGCCAAATTCCCAAACAGGCCTCACCTCAATCATGGCCACCTAATAATCCCCCTCCTTCTTAATTGGCATATATAACTACTCATCTCTCCACCTGATAGCTGATGTGTGGTGAGCGTTCTGGCGCAAAATGGCTGCCGTGCATCACCCAGGTGGGTGCTACACATTGGTGGTGGATGAGGTGGGCTTTCCCCCTCACTGTGTAAAGCGCTTTGG
>JACXGM010016356.1:0-20543 GCA_016801145.1 Umbra pygmaea | reverse complement strand
ACTGACATACTTTGAGTGCGAGCAGCACTCATTTCAATGCAGGCACATAGCCTAGCCTATGAACTGCCATCTAAACAATTGCTACAAATTCTTCAGCAAACTGTACGACGTGAAAAAAAGGAACGAGGGTACAAGTTTTAAATTAGTTCGTGAGCAAAATAATTTGCTTACAATGCAAAAAACATTACTAATACAAAGTCATGCTCAGACTAATTGTGGGTATTACGCTAGTATTGCAGCTAACATGTGATCTTAGGCTACACTGCAAATTCAAGTAATCCATAAATGACCAAACTTACCGCTCTGAAGAAGTAATTTCCAATCTATGGACGACTGATTGCACCTCCACATCAGGTTCTTTATCCGACTCAGGTTCAAACATGTACGGTTCAACACCGAATGTCTCCATGGTAAGTACAACTACGATGTTTAATTGAATGCTGTGTGTAGTCAACTTTGCGTCTTTGCTCTGCAGCTAAACCAACCAATCAGCGCGCAGCTTATTTAAATATTCATGAGCATACCATATATGGAGGAAACCTATCGTTTTATTCAGTGGCATTTTAACAGGGTTGCAGTAGGGTGCATAGAACAGCACCAGGGCCATTTTTAGTAAAACCAAGTTACAGACCCTATTCAGAGATATTAATAAACAGTGTGAAATAGCCTATATAGTCATTCTATCACCCCTTTAACATTTTGACAATAAACCTGGTTTGCAATGGGAGTTGAAAGATTTTAATTACAACTGTACACTGTGATACCCTTTTAGAAGCACTTCAAATGAATTTAACTCCACGCCCCCGATAGCGGTGTTTGGAGTCCCAGGGGACTCCATCTCATTAAATTATAAAAATGCAGATATCATTGATTTTACTACACTAATAGCCCGACGTAGGATTTTGCTGCAGTGGAAGTCCTGTCAGCCACCTTTAGCCTCTCAGTGGCTGTGATGTGATGTCTTTTCATTTTAAAAAACTTGAGAAAATTAAGTATTCCATGAGGGGATCACACTTTAAATTCTTAGAAAAATGCCAGACGTTTATTTACGTTTACTTTAATAGCTTGCAGAGGCTGCCATCAGATCTGAGTTAGATCATATGATACTCCTAGTCCACCAAGTGTAATTTATTTTGTTATTGTATGTATTTGTATGTTTGTTAGCGTGTTGTCGGTTTGTCTAGGGGTTTTGAGTGGGGTGGGGGTTTGGGGGAGGTAAGAGGGTCAGGATGGGCAGCATGGGGGTGGGGGGTGGGAGGGTCAGGGATTATGTTTGGGGGGGTGAAAATTGAGAAACTGAGATACTCCATGAATGGAAGGCTTATGACTGTTATTGAAAAGAAGTGTGTCTATCAGAGATGGGGACTTGAGTTTGAGACTCGGACTCGAGTCGCACATAAGTCGCACACACAGTGACTTCAGACTTTCATTGAGACTCGTCCTCAAAATACTTCAGACTCGACACAAACTCGAGATGTGGGACTAGTGAACAATCTTTATTTTTAGGAATCGTCTGATGAGCGTAATGTTATTCCCATCCCTGCGTAACCTATAACCAAACTACGTAACAGTTAAGTACTAATGGTGCGTTCCAGGCAGCCTGTAACTTCTGTTTTCACAACCTTCTACCCGTGAAAGTGCCCTGGAACAGCAGTCAAACCCGTAACTTACTACTCGTGAACTCGTACCAGATCGTTGTACTCACAGTTTAGGTTTTTGATGTCACAAACACATTAACAACAATGGCGACCCCTGTTGATGCTGTACAGACACCGGTGGTTAACGGTGTGAAATAGAAATAAATAGACATTAATTGGCAACATAAAGTAGTTCCAAACATTGAAATCCAAACAATACACATATGATTGTGTACTACTACAGGTTATGTTTATTATTTAAAGCCCAAAATAGGTCGCCGACTAGAAATTGCTGGTATCAGCTAGCGCTAGCTAACATCAAGCAAAATATATGGTATTAAGATAAGTGATTTTGGCTCAACCACATTGAATTTTACCAGGCACCTGAAAACGCACCCTGATAGGTTAGCAAACATGTTTAGCTCAGCATTGGCCATCTAATGTTAGCTTACTTCTAGCTTTAGCTACGACCAACAGTAAGTTAACTCAGGCTGTCGTTTGCTAGATGTTATAAAAAGATGAATGAGTGTTTGTTTGCTTGCCCAACTTGTGGTTGTTGATTTAATGTAATTATTTACTTCCCGCTGGCTGCCACCACGTTCATTATTAATGTTGGCTGCAAATGGGTTACAGGTTTATTGTTGATCATGTAACGCAGGGGTGTCAAACTATGGAAAACCATTTTTGTCAATATTAAATGAATAAATATGGCTATGAAATAAGTCCTGAAATAAATAAATGACACAATAAATATATAAATGTTTAAATTATAAATATATAAACCTAGTCCAATAAAATAAATAAATAGTTTTTTATTTCATAATGGTATTTTTCAAAGGAAACATTTTATTTATTTCAGGGGACTTTTATTTCATAATCCCACATTTATTTATTTCAAGGCACTCATATTTCATAATGACACATTTCATAATATCCATTTGTTATATACAAATGAATGGGGCGTGGTTATCTCACAGATTCAAACACACAGCACCCGTATGTTTGACCATTGAAATACTCGGGCGAATAAGTGATCTTGAAAATATAGACATAGATTTCGAAGTTTTAAATAGTTTGAGAGCGATTGAGCTCCTAATTCATGTGAAAGACGTCATAAGCTTATGAAGATATGCTTGCTTGATCTGGTCTATCAACCCGAGAAATCGCGGATCTGTTTGGTGTCACAAAGCATGATTCATAGGAGATCGATTTATCAACCTCAGAAATCGGTGATCTGTTTGGTGTGTCAGAGATCTCTAAATCGTGCTTTGTGACACACCAAACAGATCCGCGATTTCTAAGGTTGATAGATCGATCTCCTCCGAATCATGCTTTGTGACAACAAACAGATCCGCGATTTCTCAGGTTGATAGACCAGTCAACACAAAGAAAAACACAAACACAAAAAAACAGTGCTCAATCGGTCTCAAACTAATCAAAACTTTGATATCTATGTCTATATTTTGAAGATCACTTATCCGCCCGAGTTTTTCAATAAAGTCTTCAATACGGTGCTGTTGATTTGGTTTCAGTGAGATACGCCCCATTCATTTGAATATAACAAATGGATATTATTAAATGTGCCATTATGAAATAAGAGGGCCTTGAAATAAATACATTTGGAATTATGAAATAAAATTCCCCTGAAATAAATAAAAGGTTTCCTTTGAAAAACACCATTATGAAATTAAAAAATATTTATATATTTTTATATTTAAATATTTATATATTTATTGTGTCATTTATTTATTTCAGGACTTATTTCATAGCCATATTTATTTATTTAATATTGACAAAAATGGCTTTCCATATTAAACCAGATCCAAAAAGGGCCTAGTGTCTGCAGGTTTTCGCTTTTACCTTGTAGCTGCATGATTGAATGTCACTAATTGGTTAGGATCGCGCCTCACCTGGCAGTCTACGTCTTAATTGGGCTCTAATTGAAAGGAAAGACCAAAAACCAGCATACACTTGTATGGGATCAAATGGGGCAAAAAATATTTTGAGGTTGCGAAGTGATGTTTGCATGTGTAAAAAAGTTTTGCATCTGGGGAAATATTTTGTGAATGTGTAAAAATGTTTTGCATCTGTAGAAATATTTTGTGAATGTGTAAAAAAGTTTTGTATCTGTAGAAATATTTTGTAAATGTGTAAAAAAGTTTTGCATCTGTTATAAATATTTTGTGAATGTGTAAAAAAGTTTTGCATCTGTAGAAATATTTTGTGAATGTCTGCAAATGTTTTGTGCAACACTGGAGTTACAAAACCCAAGTTGCGAGTTGCGAAATTTTTACTGTGTCAAAACAGGGCCAAAACGCAATATAATCAGCTCGTTGCTTATTGATTAGCCAATCAGAACGCTGCCCACCGAGCAACCATTTCAATCGTTAATGTAGCTAGCATTACACAGGATGTTGTGTATTCATTATATATGTAAGCGATCCAGATTGCAAATGTAAATAGTTATTAACATAATATAAGTTAGTAGCCTAAATATGTCACACTATTCTCATTAAGTTTAATGGCATATTTATGAAATGTGTAATGTTTCCTTTGTTGTTAATCGATTTTTATTACGTTGAATCAAACGCTATTATTCTAAATGCGAATAATCTGGCTCCCTGTGTTACATGTGAAAAGGTCTATGCTTGTAATAAAGCGCCAGCCTCGTACTCCTCCGTGTTGACCAGAATGCAGAGAAGTAACGAGAACGCGCCTCGCTAGAATCTTTTGCACTACCGTAAATAGTGTGACATTTACTAACGTACTATAATATTTTAATACGACCATTTACATACACAATCTGGATCGCTTAAGTATATGATAAATACACATGATCCTGTGTAATGCTAGCTACATTAAGGATTGAAATGGTTGATCAATAAGCAACGAGCTGATTGGATAACGTTTTGGCCCTGTTTTGAGACAGTCAAAATTTCGCAACTCGTAACTTGGGTTTTGTAACTCCAGTGTTGCACAAAACATTTGCAGACTTTCACAAAATATTTCTACAGATGCAAAACTTTTTTACACATTCACAAAATATTTCTACAGATGCAAAACTTTTTTACACATTCACAAAATATTTATACAGATGCAAAACTTTTTTACACATTCACCAAATATTTCTACAGCTACAAAACATTTTTGCACATTCACAAAATATTTCTACAGATGCAAAACGTTTTTACACATTTACAAAATATTTCCACAGATGCAAAACTTTTTTACACATGCAAACATCACTTTGCAACCTCAAAATATTATTGGCCCTTATTTGATCCCATACACTCGGCCCTCCGTGGAACCGGTTTGACACCTGTGATGTAACGTTACTGTTTTATTTAGTTACACTGGGTTTGAGAGTCTGGGGGATGTGTTGACTTACCGTAGTTTATAAGCTGTCACTAATTGTAGATGCAGTGCACATTACATGGTTGTGCTCTTTTATGTAAAGAAAAGGTTACAATTATTATTGCTAATCATTTTTCAGTAGCTAACCATTTTTCCACCTTTTCTCTCAGAACTTTGTGTTTTGCAGCAGTAGTGTTTTACATTTTGCTAGGATGTGATGTTATTGCAGTTTGCACTAATTGGGAGGATGTTAATTATGGCATGGTGAGGTATAACATTTTCTGTGTTTGTTCTTATGGCCCCACCAAGCCTGCACAGCAGGAGGCAACGTCTCTCATTATGATTCAGCAACAGACAAGCGAGTTCTTTCTTTTTAGTACCTCAATATTTGATCTGAACTGTACTGTATGTCAGCCACAGTTATTACAGTTATTAACTTTAAAGTAAAGCATTCCTGGTGTTTTTGTCATATTAAATAGCCTGTTTACACCGATTATATACCAAACAACTAATCAAAGCTGATACTGTATTCTAATAGACAAAGGAGTCATAATAACATATTGCATGCATTAAATTCCTTATATAGCTATGTAGTGTTCTACATAAGCAGCCTGGATGGAACGCAGCAGGTGATACAACACTCATTATACAACACTCATTATAACCACAAGACTTGAGACTTGACTTGGACTCTAGCTCAGAGACTTGAGACTTGACTTGGACTCTAGCTCAGAGACTTGAGACTTGACTTGGACTCTAGCTCAGAGACTTGTGAGCATCTCTGGTGTCTATATTGATAACTGATTTGTTTTGAAATGTCAGAATTGTTTATTATTCTCACTATAACGGATGAAAATCATCAAGTGAAATGGGAAACCTTTCGTTTTTCATTTAGTTGCATTATTCTGCACACTAATAGTTGCCCAACAATTGTACACACATATATTCTCCAAAGAAAGCAAAGATCTCACTTTTACTTCCTTAACTATTCAAGTTTGAGGTGTATTTACATTTTTGATTGACCGAGAGCACTGTAGTTGTTCAATAATAAAATAAATCCTCAAGAATACAACTTGCCTAATAATTGTGAACACAGTATATGTCTATGACATGATGAAGAATACACTGGTAAATGACCATTCTCTGCCACCTAGTGGATAAAGCAAAACACATTATTCAAAAACATGAGGCTTTACCTACAATACATAATAGAAAGGCTGATGTCCAATTCTCAGAACAAACATGAGAAGGAATGCTCTCTGAGTCAACCTACTCTGATTTGTGTGGATGCTAGGTGAATTTTCTATATTTGTTTGCCTTTATGTTTTTTTAGGTTGTCAAGATAAAATTGATTTATGTTTACTTAAATGCCATCAAATCTTTGTCGTATCCTAGTTTTTAAATAACCTGAGCAAGTGAATAGGACTTGCCTTCATTTATTGAATAGGTAATCAGACATTTTGTGTGGGTGAAGAGGATTTGAATGCAGAAAATAAAAAAAGGATATCATGTGTTCTAGAGGAAAATCTTTAAATGAATATTTCCATGAACATTGTCTTTCGCAATAAATCTTTCCTTAGTTTCACTAAATGTCTCTTGCAGATTTGAAGAAATAGCTTAACGCCTTCAATCCCCTGGTCCAATTTAATTGAGCAAGAATGTAGCGAATCACAAGCTTGTCGTTAATATGGACCAGAGTTACTGCTTGTAGTTCAGAACAACAACACTAGAGGCCAGCAGAGGAATACAGAGCAAGCGGTAAATGAAACTTCCATTGAAATTGGCAATATACTGTATAGGATTTTTGCATTATAATACATAATATAAGGATATAAAAAGGAACATAATACATCTGCAGGAACGGTGAAAGCAAACCCACTAATTTCCTCATTGCACTTCCAGGTCAAATGGCAAAATAAGAATTGCATCGGGTAGGAAATCATTGTCCCATTTATACTATTGCGTTTCATATTTTTTTTAATATGAAGAAATGTTATTTGTACAGTTTTCTGAACACTGAAAGAAAATGTGAACCCGGTGTCACATGCTCTACCTGCCTTCAAAGGGTAGACATAACATTATATAGAGGTTTCATTACATTATAATTGAGAAAATGCATGAAATGTTGAGAACTTTGCAAAACAAGAGGGTATTTTGAATAACCAAAACCCTATAAATGTTTGGAATTTGCAAATGCATATGATGATACAAAGATGTAAAGGGAAACGCTCTGAAAAAAAAATAGAATAAACAGAATCAAGATGTGTAGTTAGTTATATTGAAATACATTAATTCTGGCCCTAATTTTGACAGTTTGCTGCAAATGTAAAATTTCAAAACTGCCATTGTAATCTTGAAATATCTTAAATACCTTATCCAATCAAATGGATCTTGTATAGTGTACACTAGGTTTTTAGGGAAGAAGGTGGGTTCGGGATTTGATTCAGAATCTGGCTAGTGAATCTTAATATTGTCTGGCAAAGCAATTGACACGGGGCATATTCTTGTAGTGCATTTGGAACATTTGTTCCAACCATAAAAAAAACGTTTATAGTTGGAGTTGTTCATGGCGGATTGAGCATGTTTTGAATATTTTAAGGGGCGGGCCAAAGCTGAAATCAACGGTGAGAGAAACTCTTTAATGGCAGACTCATTAAAACGACATCCTGCTGTAACAGTACAGATACGTTTTGTCTTGCATCTCACATTTCAATATCTATGGTGTTGTTTGTGGCAACATACATTCTTTGTGTAAACCCTAACAGCTAGCTTTATGAAAAAAGTGCATTCTTAATAATAGCCAATATAGTTATTAACAACTATACCATTATTGTGAAAGTCATAAAATGCATAAATTCTTTTTTAAATCCCCAATTTACAGGTGGAAACATCCGTATGAAAACTCTGAAGTGTAAAATGAGATGAAATAAAAACATATTTTTTAAATACTTTCTGAAAGTTTAAGTATAATTTCATGGCTTTATTGGCTAATATGGAAAGCAATACCATGCGTTTTTATTATCATGCATATGCAATTTTAAGATATATTAAAGCTTTATTTGACTGAAACCTCTGCTGCAGCAGTACATGTGCACAAAGGCAGTGGTTCAAACATATTTTTACAGTGAATGGCAGCATATGGGTACACCTCCCTGACACACTGTTGGACAACCTGTGAAAATACATCTCTTAGCTTTGTGCAAAACATTTCATACAGTACAATACATTCTACATTATAATATTCAGCATGTAATAGGCTGTTTCATTAAAGCAGTTTAGCTGGTTCATTAAAGCAGTGACACCACAGTTCATTTACCATTGGAGCAAAAAAAACTCAAGGTTCCAACTACTAGAAGTTTTCCTAGCCACGGTGCATCACTTGTTGTTGCTTGCTCTTGGGGTTTTAGGCCGGGTATCTGTCAAAGCACTTTGTGGAAAATGCTGTTAAAAAAGGGCTTGATGAAATCAATTTGATTTGATTATAGTAGAATGTAATAAATAACCAAATAAGGTGATCAACAAATAGTTGATTTCTAAATAAGATCTATATAACTAGACATTTTCCAGTCTTTGACAAGAAATGACTGCACATCCACAATGGCTCATGTTGATTCCATAGTTTTGTGGTCCATGATTGATTGATTGGCTGGCTGGCACACATTAGACCAGAATGCCCCAGTCAGATTCCTTAGTCATCGCAACACATTCCATACCAAATAACTTTGATGTGAAAGACAAAGGGGAAACTGTATCCCTAGGGCTTTGGAATTCACGAGTGCAGGCTACAAAAACAACACTTCATCAGGGCGACCATTCAGAATGGTTATCAGCGTCAATATATAAGAATTCAAATGAGAGGCATTGTGTGGAGGAAGACTGGAGATATTATTTGGTCCGTGGCCCCTTCCTCCTTTTTTACATAATCTCATGGGAGACTTTGATGTGGACAAATTGATTGAAAAACAGAGCAGCGTGCCTTTATTTTAATTTGCTGGAGAATAGGTTAGTGGAGATAAAGGAGGGGTCAGGATGCAAAAAAATTTATTCACAGAGAAAGGATGAACAAAAATGACATTTGACTGAGTGCATCAACCTGCCAGCCCAGGAAGACAGAGGGGAGGTGTTTGGGTGAAGGGAAGAGAAAGATGGAGAGCTCTAAACAGAGAGAAAGCAGGGTGTGAGAAAGAGCGCTCCCATTTGCTCCCTCTTATACAAAAGGCTCCTCCTCTCCCGCTGGGCCCCCGCTCGGCTCCTGTCCCCTCCGCACAATACTGGCGGGGCGGCGCCCCCCCCCCTTCTTCCCTTACCCCTTGACTGCCCTCCATGTGCTGAGGCTAACGCTGACAGCCTGGGTCCAGAGTCCTAGCATATGGAGGCCAGGCCAAGGGGGCTCTTCTACTCTGTAGAGCCCAGCTGGAGGTCCACTGATTCAGGCAGTAGAGTGCAGACACGCACCCCACTCTCTCTCATGTGCACACACCCACGCACGCACAGACCTAATGTGACGGACATGATGTGTGCTGCGAAATTGCAATGGGATGGCTCCATCTATTTGGAAATAGGGAGAGTTCTGAACAGTGTCGGCTGTTTCAAAATTCATTAATCTGTTGTTTAATAGTTGTCGTAATTCTGACAGTGTTCCTCATAATATGATGTTCTAACAGTAAAAGGCATAGTAGATACAAAAGCATGAACATTCAAATACAGAGGTTACATACCATTTGCATTTGCCCAGTCCCCAAGGCCCCTTCAGTAAAACAAGTACAATATGTGAGGCTTTTGTGAAGACAACATTTTACAGGAAGAGAAATGGGGGGTTCTGTTTTAATTTTAATCAAAAAAGGAATGTGATGTTTTTTATTCATTTGAAGTTGTAAAATAAAACATACAAATGGCATGTTACCCATATCTTATTATAACCATAAGCTAACAACATACTTTACATACATTGATTACTAATTTAAATATGCATTTTCTGTTAAAATGACTGATATTTAAAGGGGCAGTAGCAGTGGCATAGCACCCTATATCCCACTGCTGGTTCGCCTCTGATACTAAGCAGGGTTGGGCCTTGTCAATCCTTGGATGGGAGACCAAATGCTGCTGGAAGTGTTTTTGAAGGACCAGTAGGAGGCACTCCTATCTCTGGTCTAAAAATCAAATCCCAATGCTCCAGGGCAGTGAAGGGGACTATGCCCTGTCTAGGGTGCTGACTTTCAGATGAGACTTGAGACTTTAAACTGTTGTCCTGACTCTTTGGTCTTTGGTCCCTAAAGATCCCATGGCACGTATTGTAAGAGTAAGGGTGTTGTTCAATCTGTCCCTCAAACCATCATGGCAACCTAATTAACCCAACATTTATATTGGCTTATTCATACCCTCTCCTTCCTGGTAAAATAATGGTAAATCATTTTGAGTTCCATGTAGAGCACAGGTTACACAACATCAATAAAATATGGTTCAACCTGGAACAAAAAAGGTTTATCCTAGCAGGGCAAAGAACCCTTATGAAACCCTTTATTTAGAATATGGAGCTATGAGGCACATCAAAACTAAACCCAGAAAAGTCCTGCAGACGAAAGAGCTATAGTTTGTTGGCCTGCCCTCAACCTCATGATTCTGACATGAACTAATGTTAACTCACGGCAGGAATATGTTGCCATCATTGTGATGCTAATGAGTTCTTTAACCAACCTCTTCACCATGTGTGGTGTGTCTGCAGATCTGTGTGGTATAAATGTGTGCGTTGTGTATGAATGTGCATGTGTGTATGCATACAAAATGAGGAGGAACAAATGGCTTTAAGGTTTCAATGATTATTGTGGAATATTTCCACAGCGACCCTCTCTGTTGTGTCTTGTCCTTGTACACTAGTTATTATTATGTCTTCTTTCCAGCACTGAATCTTGCTGATTGCTGGTTGGAAGCTTAGAACTACTAAGTTGTAGTTGTTTCATTTTGGTTTAAATGTATGCTACTTTAAGCCATTTTGGATGACAGTGTTTGCTAAATTACTCCAAAAAACAAAGTAAAAAAACAGAATTTAAGAAAGCATTTAGTTTTGGTATGTTAATTTCACAAAATCAAAAGCAAATTCTATATTAAATGCAGAAAATGACAAGCCATGTGATTTTGAAAGTATATGTAAACCTTTTGTTTATGTGTCTTAGCTAATGTGTCTTGAATATAAAAACTTCTATGATATTAATAGAAAGATAATTGTATTTCTATGGACACATTTTTTGTAGTGCCAAAACATGTTTAGTCTATAAACATCGGTGTAAATTAGTCCATAAACATCGGTGTAAATTAGTCCATAAACATCGGTGTAAATTAGTCCATAAACATCGGTGTAAATTAGTCCATAAACATCGGTGTAAATTAGTCCATAAACATCGATGTAAATTAGTCCATAAACATCGGTGTAAATTAGTCCATAAACATTGGTGTAAATTAGTCCATAAACATCGGTGTAAATTAGTCCATAAACATCGGTGTACATTAGTCCATAAACATCGGTGTAAATTAGTCTATAAACATCGGTGTAAATTCAGTCACGTTGTCAGACCATGAGTATAGACTACACTCTTAAAAAGAGAATCAAAACACATTCTTCATTTGTCCTCATAGGAGAACTCTTTCATGGTTCATACAAGATTATGTTTTGGTTCCAAAGAAAACCCTTTTTTGTGCTTAGTTAGCCTATGGCTGTTGTAGCATCCAGCAGGTGGGTGCTACACATTTGGCAGTTGATGCTCCCGCTCACTTACTAAGGAAAAGTTTCCAGGGAAGTGATCAATGAAGAGGAGCTCTGGGCCTTGTCATCGTATCCTTTCCTGTACCATTAGCACTTCTCTTACTGCCTTCTAAATGTACACTTTGTACCTCTGCCTTAATCACCCTTCTTTTATATATGGAAACCTGGAGAAATGTTGTTTGCTGGGTAACTCTTCCATCTCCTAGTACAATGAACTAGTCTTTTAGCCATAATCACTTAGTATTGGAAAGGTGGGCTTAAACATTTGTATGTGCTACTTTAGATAATGGCATGTAATTGAGAATTTCGCAAGTTTATCCTACTAAAGAGTCTATGGACTCATAATATCACAGGTTATAAATGAGGTTCATGGTAAATTGATGCTTTGTACGGTGCATTTGCAAAAAGTCAAGGCAGCAGCTTCTAGTCAGTGTGAGTAATGTAAAGGCCAGTATTGCTAAAACCATTAATACTTAGTATGTTAACCTAAACCAGTTTAAGGTGTAGTACCTGTTGAGTTTTTGATGGTGGAGCCAAGGCCAAGGGGTCATTAGTCTGTCTATGACCTCCTGAAGACACAGGAGTGCTCAAGCCGTGCGGCCCGACGCTGCACACCACAGTGCAGGAGAAAGGGCAGCTGGTTATTAAAAACGCTGTAATCCTTACCATGAATAGTTCAGGACTTCTCTCCCTCCGTGAGACATGACCATGGCCTGAGAAGGAGAGAGAGGGAGTGGGACAGACGAAGGAGCGAGAAGGTAAGTGAAGGGGGGTCGGGGGGCCCAACGTTTGATGCCCCGGACCGCGGGACTCTTTAGACGAGTTCCGTGCGCCATGCTTCAGAGCGGATGTGTTAACAGTTTCAGGCTCAATGGAGGGAGAAATCCCCACAAAGGGAGGTGTACAAATATTGTGGGAAATCAGTCCACTCTTTAATATTTCATGAGGGCCCGCCATCTATTCATGGGACTTTATTCCTCTGGAGGGGCCTGCATTCAGGCTCACTCCACAGGCTCAATGGGGGGCAGCCCTTAATTGAGTGCCCGCTTATTCTTCGTTCTCCCTGGCAGATTGTTCCCAGTGAAAGGCCTCTGGCTCTTCCTCCTCTTCCTCTTCTCACTGAAAGAAGCCTGAGAAGAGGGCATATATTGCTTGCTGGTGGTGCTTGTTGGAGGATGAAGCAGGGGGGTGGGGTTAGTTGAGGATCACATATAATAGGGGGTGAGGGAGTGGTGTCCAGAGATGTGGGGGGTGGGGGCTAATCCCCACCAGGGCTGGGGTAAAGGGGTCTGCATTCCGATGGATGTATGTATGATGAATGGATGGATAGAGTGCATAAATGCGCGTGTGTGGTCACAACAGGAGTTACCTTTAAGCCTGCAGTGGTTCGGCGTATGAAAGCTCATGCACAAAGGAAGAGCGTATGTGTCATCTAGGAGAACACTTAAGATGAGGCAACACTGGTGTGTTTAAAATGTAAACCAAACTATTTTGGATACATTTTGGATGGTGTTCTCGTGCGTATGTGGAGTATGAGTTGGCTAACGTGCCCATCATCTTGTTAAACGATTAACTCACCAGAAGTATATATACATGTTTCCATTCTCAACTTCTGAGCAAGTTAAACACACCAAAGTTGCTAGAACATACCAGCAAAACTGGAGAACAACTAAGCCATTGAGCTCTGCCTGGTTGTGGATAAAATGAAGTGGCAAGACACTCATTGAAAATATTATTTGGCTAATATATACCTTACCATTGAGGCCTTATTCACCGAACAATTCTGGTCAGGATTTCCAGACAATATTTCTGTTGTTAGGTTGCAGAAGTGAGAGAACAATGTTGATGGCAAACTACATGTTGAAAATCAGGTTTGCATTAAGACATTCAAGGACATTTTGTTGGCTTAAACTGAAGCTTTTAAGGTTGATTTGCTACTGCTGTGCTAATGTAACCTTTGGCTAAGTGTAAATGTAGACAGCCAATGCCGGCTAGCAAACTTGTATGCTACTGAAGGTTCCCATTATAAGTGCTTATGTGTGCCTTATAATTTTATATTTAGAAATGTTTTCTAATTCATTTTTTCTAATTAAACATGACTAATGGCCAACACTACTGTGCCAGCATTTGACATGACATTCCACTCGATCTCTTTTACTCACACCAAACCTCCACTCTCCACTCCAATCTACAGCTCTCAGGGCAGAGACATATGGCTGCTATCTGGTAGAGGTCTTGTTGCTCTTCATTTAACGACAACATGAAAAATGGGTCCTTATAAAAATCAATTTGCTTGATTTTGGTTTTGTTTAATATCTTGTAAGATCTTCCATCACTGCTGGTTTGGGTCTCTGTTTGTCTAATGCTGGGGTAAAGACTGATGGTACTAGGGGACATTTAAATGAGGAATGTTTCTCAATGCAGTTTAGGAGGCACATTGCAGTTGTTTATGTTGGTTTTCGAGATTGAAACCAACACACCAAACCTGCAGACATCAAAGATCTATAAAGGGTAGGGCGTCAGATGGCTCACTGGTTCTAAAGATGCCGGTTCGATTCCCAACTGTGCCAAATATATTTGTGTCCTTAGGAAAGACACTACATAAGTTGCATCTAGGATATCTCTGTACTCACTGTAAGCTGCACTGGACTAGAGTGTCTGCTAAATTACTTAAATGTAAAGGGCATACATGAAGTGTTATGTATGTCATAATGTTATACATGTGAAAGTGTTGTATACGTCATAGAGTTATATACATCATAGATTTATATACTGTATGTCATGATGTTATACTTCATAGTGTTATTTACCACATGATGTGTACCTCATAGTGTTATATACAGTATGTCATAGTGTTATGTACGTCATAGAGTTATGTACCTAATAGTGTTATGTACCTCATACTGTTATATACATCATAGAGCTATATTCCTTATAATGTTATTTACCTCATAGCGGTATAAACCTTATAGTTTTACATTATCTACATCTTAGAGTTATATACATCATAGTGTTATATACCTCATAGTGTTACATACCAAATAGTATTGTTTACCTTATAGTGTTATATATGTCATAATAATAATAATAATAATTTGTTCAGCTTATATAATGCTTTTTCAAGAACCCAAAGCGCTTTACACATTGAGGGGGAAAGCCCACCTCATCCACCACTAATGTGTAGCACCCACCTGGGTGATGCACGGCAGCCATTTTGCGGCAGAACGCTCATTACACATCAGCTATCAGGTGGAGAGATGAGTAGTTATATATGCCAATTTAGAAGGAGAGGGATTATTAGGTGGCCATGATTGAGGTGAGGCCTGGTTGGGAATTTGGCCATGACACCGGGGTTAACACCCCTACTCTTACAATAAGTGCCATGGGATTTTTAATGACCACAGAGAGTCAGGGCACCCATTTAACGTCCCATTCGAAAGACGGCACCCTAAGCAGGGCAGATTTCCCCGTCACTGCCCTGGGACATTGGGATTGATCTTTAGACCAGAGGGAAGAGTGCCCCCTACTGGCCCACCAACACCACTTCCAGCAGCACTGGTCTCCCATCTAGGGACTAACCAGGCCCAACCCTGCTTAGCTTTATAAGCAAACCAGCAGGGCAATACAGGGCTCTATGCTGATGGCAAGTAGGGTTATATAGTGTTATATATGTCATAGAGTTATGTACCTCATAGTGTTATATTCCTCATAGTGTTATTTACCTTAATCTGTACAAGAAGGTATATCTCTCGGATTGCCACAAAAGCCTGAACCTCCTTCGGCCGTCTCTTCATCCAGTTCTCCTCCGCTAATGATTGGAACATATTGCAAAAATCCTTGAAACTAGTTTTGAAGTACTACAATCAAATCTCCTGTCAGAACAATGTACATGTTGACTCTACCCACTCTCACCTGCACATCTGTCTTTGTACATTTTGCACACTCCCTTTCCCACAGCCTTGGTCATTATTCCACCTACTCTAGTGTTATTTAAACTGAGTAGGTTTAATCTGTGTACAGTAACTCAGCTCTAGCTCTTCTATTTCGTACTACGCTAATGTACTGTGAGCAACTGCCATCTCTTATGAATTTTTATTATTTTGGGCATCACTCTTACCCATGCAAGTAGCCTTGTTGGCTTAGATTCATTATTGTCCATATGCATGTTCTTTGATTAAAATAAGGAATGTGAATCACCTGTGTCTGGCTCTTCTCTTACCACATGCTGTTACACTCCTGCGTTCTTTCCACAAAAATCATCTATTTACTGTTATATTCCACATAGTGTTATTTACCTCATAGTGTTATGTACCAAATAGAGTCACATACGCCATTGTGTTGTATATGTCATAGTGTTATATATGTCATAGTGTTATATATCTCATAGTGTTATTTACCTCATATTGTTATTTACCTCATAGTGTTATATACCTCATAATGTTACAGTATGTACCTAATAGTGTTATATGCATCATAAAGCTATATTTATTTTATTTTAGGGGGCGCAGGTGGCTCAGTGGGTAGGGAGTCAGACTTGTAGTCAGAAGGTTGCCAGTTCGATTCCCGACTGAGCCAAATGTCGTTGTGTCCTTGGGCAAGACACTTTACCCTAATTGCTCCCAGGTCGTTGCTGTAAATAAGAAACTGTTCTTAGTCAACTTACCTGGTTAAATAAAGGTTAAATTAAAAAATTAAAAAAATACGTCATAGTGTTATATTCCTCATATTGTTATTTACCTCATAGTGTTCTATAATGTTTTTTAGCGCTTAGGGTTATTTGCTAATAGTGTAATCTACCTCATAATACTATATACAGTTCATCATAATGTTGTATATGTCATAGTGTTAAATATGCGAGGGTTATTTACCTCATGGTGTTATTCACCTCATAATGTTACTTACCTCATAGTGTTAAAAATTTAAAATTGTTCTGTATGTCATAGTGTTATTTACCCCATAGTGTTACTTACCTCAAAGTGTTATTTACCTCATAGTGTTCTGTAATTCATAGTCTTATATACGTCATAGTGGTATATACCTCATAGAGTTATATACCTCATAGTGTCATATACCTCATGTTATATACCTCATCTTTGCCGTGAACACTTCCTCTGATCCTAGCTGATGCTAACTAGAAGCAGTCGGCTCACTTTGAGCATTACTGGGGGCTCCTGGGGTTCTCCAGCTGCAGGCCTGGTTCCTGATCCCTGATTAAAGGTCATCCTGCACCCTCTAAGGGCCTGTAAGCCCCTGGGAGCCCTAGCTGCTCCTGGTGTGTCCCCTTCCCCAGGCCCCATGTGTGTCCAACAGGCTTAGACCGGCTCATGAGGGATGGAGGGAGCGCCTGCTGAGCGGAGTCCAATGGAGAGGATTTTAAACTGCCACAACCTCCACCCCCCCGTCTGCATCTCTTCCCCTACACCTACTCCTGTTGCACCAGTATGACATGGACTGTTCTCTGGAACAGGGTGGCCACATGCAAAACAGATACAAAACAATGACCACAAAATGTCACATGTAATGTGGTCAACATTTAGGAACACTGTTTTAAAAAGATCACCTTCCCTTGTTGTTTTTTTTTAGAAAGCTGTTATTCCAAAAAAATTATAATAAAACTTTTTTTATTAACGTTGAACTTTGACTCCAAAACTAGCCTCCTAAATAATTTTTTTCCAATATGGATGCTAAAGCTCATAAATGAGCTGTGTTGACAGTTGGAATAGATTTTTGAGCTCTCTGAAATCATTTTCACTGTTTATTTTTGGGTCAAAAGAGCAACTTTACTGTCACTTCCAGGCCCTCATTAAAGCAAAGCTTTCATTAACATGAGCCCTGAATTTTACATTGCACGGCTCAGTCGCACCCCTCTGCCACCCCCACCGGCTTAATCACCAGGGCCAACACCGTTCATTCAACATCATACTCCAGGAATTCTCAGATAAATTTGAAATTGACTGTGGTGTGTTAAGAGGTAAGAGAACTAAGGGAGAATTCAGGACAGATCCAGTAACATGACTGCACCTTGCTTGTTAATCTAACAACGACTAGATGATTAATTCAGTGAGGTAATCCCTGTGCTGAGGGGGAAGTAGTCCTAATCCAAGCCTCACCACGCCACTCCACCAGGTCTTTGTGTCAGCTGGTATTACCACCACAAGTGCCGCCAGAAGGTACAAGACTGGGACCAGGACTTCCAGGCAGGGCGGTAAGTTGGAGGGAAGGTGCAGAGGGAGATGGGTTCACATTAAATCAAGGATAAACTTTGCAAGAGTTGCATTTTCCATTTGTCAATTTGAGTTAAATGCGTATCCCCCCACAACTTTGTTGCCAACTGAGTCTAATGATGAAAGACTGTTGTGAATGTGGTGTTTTAAAGGGATTAGAACCAGGCTCATAACTTTAGTGGGATGAGATAATGGACATATTTTGAAGCATTGCTTTGGACAAGAAACACAAGATAGAAAGACGTTGGTGAGCGTCTATATGGATGGTCCTCGTATGTGTCCGTGTGCTTGTAGGGTTTGTTAAAGACTTTGACCTGCCAAGCTTCAGGTCTATAAATTAATTCTGTTAAGTGGCAGCTTTCAGTACCAAAAATTATTTATACCCTTACTATTGGCCAGACAGTCACTAAGATAAACACTGCAGAGGTTCATCTCATGTGGGCCACAAAGAAACAGAGTGTGCCACTGCCAAAGGCTGCTCTGAACTCTGACCCTGGTGGGTCACGGAAAACATTTGTCCCCCCAATAATTGGGCAGAAGGGCCCTTTCGCTCTTCATTTAACCTTTTGGGACTGATTCTTTCTTCCCCAGCTACCACAAAGCCCCTGATCCGACCCAGTGTTTTAGGCCTATCTATCCACCCCCAGCGCAGGCCTTTGAAAGCTGGAGAAAAGCTGGAGTGTGCTTGCCCTGTCAGGAACAATGGTGGAGTTAGTGACCCCTGACCTCCCCAGCCTCTGAGCTTTCTTCCTGGATCAGGGGCAGTCATTCGCTACGGTAGGTTATTGCACCACAGCTCAGAACAGAATGAGGGTAAACACTTGTTAAAAGGTGATTTTGCACCCCTTTTCACTCCCTCTCTTTCTCCTGTTATTGTTGTCAGTCTGTGTTAAGGAT
This sequence comes from Umbra pygmaea, assembly GCA_016801145.1. NCBI lineage: Eukaryota > Metazoa > Chordata > Actinopteri > Esociformes > Umbridae > Umbra > Umbra pygmaea. The sequence goes on along the minus strand of JACXGM010016356.1, from coordinate 1,674 downwards.
AGACAGGAGTTAAGGCAGGTCCTTTTTTAAACACAGGCAGCAGCTCCACAGTCCATCATGGTGACAGTTCTTTGTCACTCGTCCAGAGGAAACAGGATAGGCCACAGAATCACTGGAACATAGGACAGTACAAGTCGTTCAGGATATTTTCACAAAAAATGGGAGAAATATTGTAACATACCGTAGCAAAAAGTAATGGAAAAGTCAGGGATTTTCGTCAAAACTATAAATATTTCACAAAAGAAACCATAATCAAAAAGACTTCAGTTCATTGTAAATATTAGTAAATGTAAAACATTGTATTACACAGAAAATATGTCATACATTATAAACTTCTATTGTAAACTACTAACATTAAAAAAATGAAAGTAATTGGATCTCTGAGTGTTGATTAACTGAATCTTAGTGTATCGCTGTGCAGTTGCTAGGGAGATTCTCCATGCCCGCCTTACTCCCCTCCTCCTATTGGCTCACTAGTCATTTAGTTGACCACAGACTTCTTGTGTCCAGATTCTAAGCATGCGGCCATAGTGGCGGAGTGTCCTGTGAGGCGGCCAGAAAGCATATGGGCTGAAAGGGACAGATACTCTGGAGATGCTGGGACATAAGCCTCATTGTCCAGGCCCTTCCCTTCATGCCACTTAATGGTGCAGAGCAGCATTGTACAGTATTGTCAAGTGTTCCTGGTGGTTTTTGCCCTCAATAGCAGGCCCCTTTCCCTCTCATTCCCTTTGGCTCAGTAGGTGTTTTAGTACCCTTTCCTCTTTTCAAGCCTTTATTCTCCCTCCGCCTCTTTTCTACTCTTCTGCTAGATTGCTTAGTGTTCTTCTTGAGTGATGGGTTAATTGCAAGAGAACAATTAAGCCATCTGATTTTTCCCCTCTTCACTGTAGTCTCTGCTTTTGTTTTAGGCTGATGTCACTTGAGTAGAAAAGGGCTCGAGGTCAGTCCAATAGCTGTCTGGGTCTAAATGCAAAGCCCCAACCATGAGGCCCTTAATCCTGCACAACTGGTGTGTGCTCAACTTCAGTTGTCCTCTTAAAGATAAATAATTTAATCATCTGTTTTACTGCAAATGTTTGTTTTAAATGTGCCTGGGTATACATATACACTATATGGTCAAAATGATGTGGACACCTGTCCATCACACCCATATTAGCATGTTGAAATTCCCATTCCAAAACCATGGGCATTAATACAGAGTTGGCCCCAAGCCAAGAGAGCATTTGTGAGGTCAGTTACTGATGTTGGATGAGAATGCCTAGCTCGCAATCGCCATTAATTTTCATCCCAAATGTGTTCAATGGGGTTGAGGTCAGGGCTCCCGAGTTCCTCCACACCAAACTTGTCAAACCATGTTATTATGGACCTCGATTTGTGCACAGGGGCACAGTCATGCTGGAACAGGAAAGAACCTTTCTCAAACTGTTGCCGCAAAGTTGGAAATACCCAATGTCTAAAATGTATTTATATCCTGTGACACAACTCAGGATAGTGGACCCAAAAATGCGGACACAGAGGCAGAATAAGTCCAGTAACTAGATATGTTTAATAATAATAAGGAATAGGCTGTATCTCAGTCGGTGGACGGGCAAGGTCGGTAACAGGGTAATCCAGCAGTACAAAGGAACAGGCAGGCTCGTAGTCAGTGGACAATCAAGGTTGGCAACAGGA
>JACXGM010016355.1:0-20699 GCA_016801145.1 Umbra pygmaea | reverse complement strand
TCTTTGTAAACCCTAGAAATGGTTGTGCGTGAAAATCCCAGTAACTGAGCAGATTGTGAAATACTCAGACCGGCCCGTCTGGCACCAACAACCATGCCACGCTCAAAATTGCTTAAATCACCTTTCTTTCCCATTCTGACATTCAGTTTGGAGTTCAGGAGATTGTCTTGACCAGGACCACACCCCTAAATGCATTGAAACAACTGCCATGTGATTGGTTGAGTAGATAATTGCATTAAGGAGAAATTGAACGCGTGTTTCTAATAATCCTTTAGGTGAGTGTATGTGTAAGTTTTCAACACCTGGATCAAATTATGCAGGTTCCTAACATTTACTAGTCCACATTGTTTTTGTTTAGTTTTCAACAAAGTTAGCTAGTGCAGGGTTAAGTTGTTAATAATCTGTTGCTATTAGTATATTTAAAATGTCTAATTTTCTCTCTCTCAGACTCTAGATGCACAGAGAGGAAGTTCCTACCAGAGAGGTCTGGTTCACTGATCGCTCTCTCCAGCTTCCCAGGAGCAGGCAACACTTGGGTCAGACACCTGATAGAGCTGGCCACAGGATATTATACAGGCAGTTACTACTTTGATGGAACTCTTTTCAACAGAGGTCAATAAATCACTCAATCAATCAATCAAACACATTTGTTTCTTATAAGCCCTATTTAGATTCACAATTTGTCATCTGTAAACAATAATGTGTATAATTAATTTCAGGATTTATATAAATGATAACGAAACATTTAATAGGGGCATGACATTTAGGAAAAGTATTAATTTACCATTTATTAGGAAATTACCGAACTAAAAAAGTGTTTTCGTCAAACTAAGTAGAATTGCAGGAAATAATAAATTGTATTGTCTGTGCCCTTCTTTCTGGCTTAGTTTATATGGCCCAAGATGAAGGTGAAGTTATTAGCCATATGGTTTGTGGATATGTGTCTTTCTCTTGTGTAGGCTTCAAAGGCGAGAAGGACTACTGGAAGAGTGGTCGGACCATCTGTGTGAAGACGCACGAGAGTGGGAAGAGAGAGATAGAGATGTACGACTCTGTCATCCTGCTGATCAGGAACCCTTACCGCTCACTCATGGCAGAGTTCAACAGGAAGTGTGCAGGACATCTGGGATATGCCTCTGTTCAGCACTGGAATAGTAAAGGTACATAACCAGCCTGGAAATAGATTGTTTTTGATGTGGAATTCATGGATACCATTTCTGCATAATGTTTTTCGCACTGAAACGTTTTATTGTCTGTGTGTATATATGCTAGTACTAGTGTTCCTTTGTCTATTTGTCCTGCTGTTAACTTACAATAGCCAAAGTCATTTGTCGCTGATACAGCATGGTGCAAGGGGTAAGGGATTAGCAAGTACTAACGTACCTTGCTATGTCACTTTCCAGTACCTCGTTTATGTGCAGACTGGGCACCTGTGAGTTCAATCACAGAAGTATAATTGGTGAAGTGTAACCCTGCTGGGCATGTACCTAACAAAGGCTTTCGTGTTAAACAAGCAGTGTGGAAATTATCTCATGACTTGGCGACATGTGCGTGGAGGAAGCATGTGAGCACCCTATACTCTCATGTAACTGCTGAAGAGTTACTGACAAGGCAGGGGCAGGGGGTATTGAAAATGACTGATTGAGACAGCAGACAAATAGATAAAGAAAATAAAAAAACAATAGTAAGTTAAATACTTCAGAAGATGTGATTCCCTTGTTTTAATAGTATTTTGGATCAGAGACTGTTGTTGTGTTTGTTTACATGGTCTTCTCTGAATAGCATCGCAGAATAACTGAAGTTTTCTCCCTGCTTGTAGAGTGGCCTGAATTTGTGAGCAGCTACGCCTCCTGGTGGGCATCTCATGTACTGGACTGGCTGCGGTTTGGCCGGAGTGTACTGGTGGTCCATTTTGAAGAACTCCAGATAGCGCTGGTGCCCCAGCTGCGATCCATTGTGTCCTTTCTCAATGTGACAGTAACTGAGGACAGACTCCTGTGTGCTGAGAGCAACCAAGACGGACACTTTAAACGCTCCGGGGCCCGGCGGCCTGCCATCGACCCCTTCACACCGGATATGAGAGAATTGATAGACGGGTTAATCCGTACGGTAGACAAGGCTCTTCGTGATAGCAACCACACAGGCCTTCCACTGGAGTACCTGCCCAGATGATGGATAACTGGACCCAGATGTCCAACCCTCTGTCCCTCCTCATGTTACGCTGCCTTCAATATGTTGGGCTGGATTGATAACCCGATCAAAACCAAGCAAATGTGTTTTGAATCATGAGCTTGCCCTGCAAAGAAAGCATAGTTGTATAGACACAGGCATTTCTCACAAAACCGTTCTTTTAGAAGGTAGCTGGAACAATGGGGGAAACTTATCAGAGAAGTCTTTCTGTTTTGGAAGTGTTGTGATTTTTGGGACGCTGCCTTGTTGAGGGTGAGCCATCCAGCAGTGCCTAATCACTGAAAATTGTTCTGGCAGGCAAGGTTTATTCTGGAATTATGGAAGATTTATAACAAACTCTGAGTAGATCACCCCATTCATCTCAGATGGTTGGTTGGGCAGTAATGTCATTATTCTGGATGAAGAATTAACAGATCAGTACAGACTCATAGAAGGAATTTCCTCTGTTTGAAGTTAATTTGATGTAAACTGTACCTCCTATGAGAACTCCAGGCTACATCCGGTGTTGCAACCCAGTTTTGAAATATGTTGTCATGAACAAAATATCAGAACTCAAAGCATTGAGTATTATGTTATTCAGGAAGCTATGCTGTTCATGTTTTATATTGAAATGTTTTATCTGTGTTTTTGAATGCATTCTGATGATGATACTGACTAAACATAATCCAAACAGTTATAAAAATATATTACTATCTCCAAATATGGTTGATCCACAACAAAACAGTGAAGGTAAATGCAAAGAATCAGGTTTGGATTATGATCGGTAGCCCAAAGAGAGGCAGACGGTCCGTTAGCATACCCAAGGCAAATGGAACTGTCCCAGCACCAGACAACGACACTGGAACACTGAATTAATCCCTGCTTGCAGGCATAGTACAGGAAAGTGGGACCGGTCTATAGTCCTCTGTACTAATCTGGATTGAGCTGATAAGAGCAGCATCACTATTGTGTGGAACAGATGTGTCTGGATTTGCAGTTTTATAATAATATTGGTTCTCTGTGTGTGTGTGTGTGTGTGTCTCTCTCTCTGTCTCTGACCAGCTTCCCCAGTGCAGTATCAGATGAACTCATGAAATGCATTATCTTAATGCTTAAAGTGATAGTTCATCTGAAGTTAAAACATTACAGAACTGTTTTATACACAATAATGTCATATTACAGTGTAAATCTGAGATTCTGAAAATAAAATGTATATTTCAACAGAAACTATGACTACAATGTTGAAATGTGATATTTGGGGAAATGACAGTTGAAATCATCAACTGAAAAGCTGCTCAAGGTTATTGTTTTACCATATAAACTTGGCACCACCATGTGGACATATAATATATTTGATTCTTAGGCAAAGGGATGGTTCTATTATTATTATTTTATATGTATCTTGGCTATTGCCACATACTGTGACTACTGAGATGTCAACAAACTTTTAGTCAAGAAGTTACTCTGAAGAATAGCCTTGTAACTGTCTCAGAGATATTTCAAGCAAAGTTCCAATTTTCTTGTTTTTGAATGGACACATCCACCAGATGGTGCCACATTAGAACCTATAGGATTTCCAAAGAGGACAAGTAATGCACAAGTGTAGCCCTTCCATATTGCCCAGGTGTAAAATTTTTCTAGATTATTTAAATGGATCCACTACTGTACAGCTGCCAATGGTTCAAAGCGGCAAAATGAAAAGGGAATGGCAACCAAATGCAAATATTTAGTATAGAGAGCGTATTTTCCATGTTCAGAACCTGGTGTATTCTGCTGAGATGTCCTTTTTCTCCCCCTATTTCTGGCCGCAGGATATAGGTGTCAAGGTGTTACGTTTAAGAGGCTAATCAGCTTATTGGGGATATGGGTCAGCAAAGGTGGAATTGCTTTCAACTCGTCTTCAAGCAGTCTCGCTTTCTCTCCACCTGGGTCTCAGAGTCTTTCTGAAGTATGCAGGCGCCCACAAACACTGTCATCAACGATTTATTTAGCAAATTAATGCCTTGGAAAACGTGGAACTCGTCGTTTCAACCAACCATTAATTCGTATTAATTTTCAAATATCTTACAAATACCTAAAGTAGAAGCTTAAATAGCCAGTTGTTTGCATAAATTGGCACAGATTTCTTCAGCACGGTGTCAAAACAACTGCAATGTCTGACGCAGATAAATGTTGAGGAGCTTAGGGAATGCACGGCCAGGAAAAACCGTTCGTTAACTTTAATTATTCCCCCTCCACCTGAGAGCAAATTCAATTGAACTGTGGGGCCTATCATTGTCACTTAAACGCACCAGACCAATTACTGGCTATAGCTCAGTGAAGGGTGCATCATGCAATTAGTTGTCACCATGACAAAAGAAACGTGTGAGCCTAGATAGGACAGTGTGTTTATATGCTACATTTACCTGTACCTGTCATAGTGATGTTTCTTTTATTTCCCAAGCACAGAGTCTGAACATCAATTTGCTTATATGATATATAATTTATCCTGGACCTTTGACGGGGAAAGACGTGGAATGGCCACCCTAATATCTTTCTTCTTGACAAGGCTTTCTGAGTCGGTAATGTGTTTCTGCCACTCCGTATGTTGACAATCCTCTTATAGTGTGCCTTACCGAATATGGATTAGGTTCGGGTGCAGCACTACGTTTTTTACCTACAGGTCACTTTGAAAAGACTTTGATTGAATGGGCGTACGTGATCCTGGCCTGGTTCAATGTATATTTTATATTCATAAAAATATTTACTATAAATAACATATTGAAACATTCCAGAATGTACCCCTTTTTCCAGAAAACATAGGCAAGGCTAATCTGCGTTTCTGCAATTTATTGAGCATCAGGTAACCGTTATTTTCCAAGAAGGAGAACTTGGACTACTAGGATACATAATGTTATCCTGCTTCTATTTTGATGAGCTAACGTGATAAGGAGAGAGAAATGTTATTTCTGTCCCACAAAATGTGGATGGGTGTGGAGTGTGCCTCTGCTTAGAGCACGCAAGCCTCGCGAATCGCTACCAGCGGGATGTAGTAAGGCGCTCTCCAGGGTGTTGAAGTTGACAGACAACGGAGCTGGCCTGTCTCAGCTTCGCGATCATCATACAGAACAAAAAAGATGAGGTGTTTTGTTTTCAACTGGGCAACGGCATGAAATTTCACATTAATGTGAATACATATTAAAAATCCAATGGTTAGCTGAGGATTACTGAGGGACAAATACTGGTGGCAAAAACTGTCTTCGAACTTCGCAGAGCTTTCAAGAAAGCCTAGAAATACGATGGTAAGTGACAAACTCAGCCTGCATTTTATTTATTGGTAAACATGCTATTACCTATCATTTATTTCACTCTCACACAGCCTACTTTGTTGAACACTTTGTGTAGTACAATAAAAGTTGAAGTCTTACCATGAATTAGGTTATACATTGAATTCCCTAAACATTTTACAGGTGTCTTTGGTTTGGATTTAAACGCATTGATGCAGGATAACATCACAGTTCACCAATACGGATAATAAGGAAGGACAATGCAACATAATCCTCTAAATGTTGGAGGTGTTCTTTGGGAGATATCCAACTATCCACACTACCCCATCTTCAAAAGCAAACACAGTCTTGCAACGCTGCCATTTTATAACTTTCTGCTATGGGTCCTTCTCGGGGTTTTGACGTTTCCATGCTGTGTCCAGTGTTTAGTTTTCAAAGTGGGGATCCTTGGGCCTTGGAACTGCGACCCGGTCTACTCCAAGGCATTACCCGCCGTGGCCGCTAAACTGGCTATAGGCAGAATAAACGAGGACTTAAGTTTAGATTTGGGCACCAAGTTGGACTTCGTGATCCTGCAAGAAGCCTGCGAAACATCAAAAGCGTTGACAACTTTTGTTTACTACGAGAAGACGGTAGACGCTTTTGTCGGACCCGCAAATCCAGGATACTGTGACGCAGCCACACTTTTGGCCAAAAATTGGGATAAAGCAATTTTTTCCTGGGCTTGTATTAACTATGAGCTGGATCGTATCAAGAGCTACCCAACCTTCGCACGGACACTGCCGTCACCTACACGGGTGTTGTTCAAAGTTTTGAAACACTTCAGGTGGGCAAATATCGGCATAGTTTCTTCTAATGAGGATATCTGGATGGATACCGCTGGCAAAGTAGCAAATTCCCTCCGGAGCCAGGGGCTTCCTGTTGGCATAGTAGCGTCAGTGGGAATTAACGAGACAGAGATGGAGAGTACACTGAGTCGAATCCAGGCTGCTGGGGAGATCAAAGGCAAGTGTTTTTTAAACAAATTCTCTTTTAACTAAATTCTCTTTGATTTTTGTGATTGGAGAGATACAAATTAGGTAAGTGTAGGCTATGTTATTGGGCCTCACTATATGGTAGATCTACACACGTATGGTTGATGAGCTTAAAGATTCAATGATACGTCATTCGTCCACATGTGTTGGCTAACATTATTTACATCTTAATCAATCCTAAAACTGGATTGTTTGGGCTTTTGATCTTGAATCAACCCAAGGGCTATTGTGAATAAATAATTTGTTTGCAGCTAGTCCTTCATGCAGACCTCCAACCTGACTGTCCTGTGTGTTCCAGTGATCATCATGTGCATGCACTCTGCTCTGATTGGTGGGGAGCAGCAGGTAGCCTTCCTACTGAAGGCCCATGAGAAGGGTCTGACGCAGGGCCGCTACGTGTTCGTGCCCTACGACACCCTGCTCTACAGCCTGCCCTACAGCAACACCTCCTACTTCCACCTGCAAAACAACACCAAGCTGCGGCAGGCGTATGACTCCGTGCTTACAATCACCGTGTCCTCAGACCTGATGTCTTTCAGCAAGGCCTTGAACATGGCCAAGAGATTTGAGGAAGTCCCCATGTCGGTGGATTCTCAACAGGTGAGGAGGGGTCTCTCTCCATACTGCCAGAGTGGGATGTGCATGTATGACTGTGGATTTGAAATGATTCACATTTTCTCAAAGTGAAAATTAAAGTATTATATAATTGTTTGAATTAATAATCAAATTAGCTAAATAATCCATTAATATATGAATGGCCTTCCGTTCCAGGTCAACCCCCTTTTTGGAACCATCTACAATGGTATTTACCTTCTAGCCAAAGCCATGCACAATGCCAGAAGAGCTGGCCAGTGGCTCTCAGGGACCAACCTAGCTTTTTTCACCAGGAACATGACATTCTCTGGCTTCAACGAGAATATTCAGATCAACACAGAGGGGGAGAGCCAGACCAACTACGTCATCCTGGACTCAGATGGATGGGACAATCAACTTTATCGCTCGTACCTTGTGGACCTGACTGCTGACATTGTTCGCTTTGCGGGCAAATCCATTCACTTCCCTGGGGGTTCCCCACCCCCATCAGACTCTGGCTGCTGGTTTGAGCCAAACACCATCTGCACTGGAGGTAGAGAACCAGTTTGCTTGTTAATTTCTGTCCTATATTTTTCCATCACATAACTAAGCAATGTACCGTGTCTCAATGTCTCATCTGTTCACGTCTCAGGTGTGGAAATAACCTACATCATAGTCGTGTTTGTGATCATCTCAGTTCTCGTCATGGGAGGACTTGGTCTTAGTGTGTTTGTGAGGTAACTCCTCTCAGTAACTAGTCAATGTGTTGCAATGTGTTCCTCCACATTCTGTTTAGATCCATTGAGACTGTAAGCTCGGACTGAGAGTGATAATGTACACGTTCATTTTTAATGTTGTGCCGTGACCTTGTCTGACAAGCTCTTTGATTGGCTGCCAGGAGGAGAATCCAGGAGATCCAGTTGGTGAAGGGGCCCAATCGAATCCTTCTTACTTTACAAGACCTCACGTTCATCAATCCTCAGCTAAGCAAGAGGGTAGAAATGTGTTTTCGTATGTTTATCTAAAACATTGTTTCTGTAGCTGATACACTCAATATTCACTAATCTCTCTTATGCCTACAAGAAAATCACTCTAGAAGATCTAACTGAATCGAAAAGTGCAATGGAGGAAACCAGTATGCATTCTGCAGACCAGCGTCATTCGGTGAACAGCATCACTACAGCTACACATGAGACCACAAATGTTGCTGTCTATGAAGTAGGTTGACAACCACTAACCACAAGTACATTTTCCACCCCTATCCAAAAAGTGCTCAACATCTTGTAGAGATGGAGTTAGGATTAAACAAGCTACATGTTTAATGGCTTTACAGGGTGACTGGGTGTGGCTGAAAAAGTTTGAAGAAGGCCATTTCAAGGAAGTCAAACAGAGCACCACCAGGATATTTACCAAGGTCAAAGACAAACAGAATGACAACACCAAGTACATGTCTAGGTTTTGACTTTATTTTTGTTGACTCCTTATATTTATGTGAACATGTACAGATGAAGGATCTGCGAAATGAGAACGTCAACCCGTTCCTGGGGTTCTTCAAAGACTGCGAAATGTTTGCTGTGGTCACGGAGCATTGTTCCCGTGGCAGCCTGCAGGACCTCCTTAGAAATGAGGACGTCAAGCTGGACTGGATGTTTAAGTCCTCTCTGCTACTGGACCTAATAAAGGTACAACATGGTGGACATTTACAGAACTTTTTATACTAGCCTAATTTGTTTTTATAACATATACTGTATATTTTTAATAACTTTTTCATCAGGTTATGTTGTTTGAAATATGTTTATGGTACTTTGACATTAGCAACACCATCAGTGTAGTTTGGTTGATCATTTGACCTCTCAGGGTATGAAGTATTTGCATCATCGCGAGTTCCCTCACGGCCGGCTGAAGTCACGGAACTGTGTGGTGGATGGGCGCTTTGTTCTCAAGATCACTGACTATGGCTTTAACGAGCTACTAGAATCCCAGAAAGCCCCCAAAATTGAAGTTCCACCAGAAGGTAACTTCAATTCTAAAGGGTGCAATGTTTTTAAGGGACTCACGTTTACGATGAACTATTTTGCCATGTAGATTCTGTATGACCTCAGTGTGCTGCAATCTACTGCTATGCAAAAATAAATGTTTACAATAGCTATATTTTTTCTCTCATCTTAGATCAGTTTTGGACAGCTCCAGAGTTCCTTCGAGATGTGGAGATCTCTCGGAAAGGAACCTATAAAGGAGATGTGTATAGTTTTGCCATTATACTCCAAGAAGTGGTGGTCCGAGGACCACCTTATTGCATGCTGGGTCTGTCTCCTGCTGGTACTGTAGGGTTGTGGAATATTAAACAAGCAAACCATCTGAGACACATTCAAGTTATATTGTACAATCATGTCTTGTGTTTTAGTGCAATATATTTACTAGATAATAGCCCTAGTATTAACTGATTCAGAGTTGTAAATCACAACCTTTCCTTTATATTGGACCTGTAACATCATATACTTGTTAAGCTATACATTTTGTACTATATACTGAAGCTAGATAAATTTGGTACTTTAATGCGAGCTACATGTTGTAGTGTATAGCTATCTACATGTTGTAGTAGCTAGCTAAATTATTTACTGAATATCAAGCTACATTTACAGTTGCAATCACAATTATTCAACCCCCATTGCAAATCAGATCTGTTTTCAAAATGTACAGATTTTCAGCTGTTTGCATAGAACAAATAAAACAAAAACAATTGAAATTGCTCAACACAACCATACTTCAAGTGGTTTCCCCAAATTCAACTGCAAATTCAAGTGTTAATGACTACTCCAGTCTCAAAATTATTCAACCCCCTTCACAGCAAGCATCTTTAATACTTAGTAGAGCACAATTTTGCTGTAATGACCTGCTACAAACGAGATGCATAGCAGCATTCCTAAGGAATCTTAGCCCATTCCTAATGATTACAGTTTTTTCTAACACACAAAATGCATAATTTGGCTGATTGTGTCAAAACTCAACCCAAAAGAATTCTTTACACAACACTTGAAAATTAACATTGAACTACAATGTCAAAACTGCCATTCTGCAATCAAAACTTAACACTCTGACTTCAAAAGGCCCTCTTCAGATCGATAGTTAACACACATGCACATGAACAATAAACAGTCAAACAGACACAACACACTGGTCAACTTTACTCAAGACACTTATGTCATTTGTAATTTTTAAACCGTTTTTATTCCCGCAACCAAGCCTCAGTGATACATTGTACAGGTAGTAAAACAACTCCCATTACAAGTCAGGGATCACTCCGTCGATTGGGGTCGGGCCACGTCACCTCGTCCACATCACAGGCGATGTTCTCCGTTTCCAGGCAACGGAAAAATATCACCGGGCGTGGCGTATCCACCCTTGGATCGAGCCCACCTCGATGTCTCTGCATGCCTCCTCCATTGCTTGCAGGAGCGGCACGTGTGCATGTGGTAGGCGGTCATAAACCTTCCACCGCCATGCCGAAAATAATTCCTCTATCAGTTTGAGGAACGGAGAATAAGGGGGCAGGTACAGCAGCATGAAATGGTCGTCGTTGGCGAATTAGTCCCGGACCAGAGCACCCCGGTGGAAACTGACATTATCCCTGATAATGATGACAACGAACATGGGCTGCCCTGGTTGGTCCTATGTGACCGCGGCATGTAGTGCATGCAGAAATGTCAGTATGTGTGCAGTGTTGTAGGGACCCAGGGTGGCATGGTGATGGAGGACCCCCTGACCACTAATGGCTGCACACATGGTGATGGTGCCCCCACACTGCCTGGCGACATTCTCGATGGCCCTTTGGCCAATGATGTTTCAGTCCCGATGTCTGTTTTTTATCAGAGTCTCTTCTTTTATCTCCTCTCCCTCTTCCCTCCCCGTCTCTTCCTCGTTCTCCTCTCCCTCTTCCCGTCTCTTCCTCATCTTCTTCACCTTGGTCCTTCAGCCTCCATATTCACGATTGTCTCACGACAGGTGCTCATACCTGAATTATATATAGTGACTGATTGTTGTTCAGTTACAGGTTAAGTGTTTTACTATGTGTGCGGGAGTGTTGCTAATGTTGTGTGTGTTTTAACTATTGAATGGACGTGCTGACTGCAGAGTGTTTCATCGTTGGCCAAAGTGTGTTACAGAATTGTTTACGGTGTCATGCCGACATTGTGTTTATTCATTTGGTGCCTGGGTGTACCAAATGCATGCAAACGTTACGGTTTCAACGCTGTGTTATGAGCATTCACTTTTAGTGTTTTAGCAATCGGGAAAAACTAGGGTAATTGCCTCCAGTTCAGTAATATTCTTTGGTTTGTGTGCTGCAACCACCTTTTTCAAATCCCACCAGAGATTCTCTATGGGGTTCAAGTCAGGTGACCATGATGACACTGTAGAATCTTTCAGGATTTCTTCTGCAACCAAGCCTTGGTGGAATTTGAGAGCTGCTTGGGATCATTGTCTTCTTGGAAGGTCCAATGACGCCCAAGCTTCAGCTTCCTCACAGGCTGCACGACGTGTTCTCCTAGGATTTCCAGATACTTCAATAAATCCATATTGCCTTCCACATGCTGCAGTTTTCCTGTGCCAGAGGATGCAAAGCAGCACCAGAGCATCACCGAGCCACCACTATGCTTGACTGTGGGCAGGGTGCTCTTTTCAGTGTATACATCATTCTTCTTAATACAGACATACTGCCAGGGACAGACTGGCCATCGGGAGGGTCGGGGGTGTTCCCGAACGGCCGGTCCATTCCGGGCTGTCATATTTTACTTTGACGGCCGGTCGGCCAGTTACAGTCCTGGACTTATTAAAATAGGTGACAGTGGGCTGAAATGGACTGGCTGTTGCATCCGCAGGAGCGCAAAACTGTGCTCTGGCCCGGCCGTCAAATCGAGAGAGATTTCCTCTATATTTAGATGAGAAGAAACCCAGAATGAATGACGGACGCGGGTAGCGACAGATACAGCGCTCGCGCCACCCCGAAATTTTTGTCCCAGTACATCCCTGCATACTGCTGATCCATCGTATTTCATGTGTTCCAGCTCAAGGACACCTGGTGCAGCTAATGAAGCCTTTGATTAGTTGCATCAGGTGAGCTTGGGACTACACCTGATTTGCAAATTTGTGCTGTTGTGAGGGATCTATACTATTCTATTCAGGGGGTTGATTAATTTTGAGACTAGAGAAGGTCATTATTAGTTGCATTTGCAGTTCAATTTTGGGAAACCACTTGAAAGCATTTGTTGTGTTGAAGGTATTTCAATTGCTTTTGTTTGATTTGTTCATTGCAAACAGCTGATTGTCTGTACATTTTGACAATAGACCTGATCTGGAATGGGGGTTGAATAATTTTGATTGCAACTATAGTTCAATGAGCTTAAGTATTCTCTTCATCTTTCCTTAAAGAAATAATACGTAAAGTAAAGAAGCCTCCTCCCATGTGCCGGCCCACTGTGGCACCAGACCAGGCTCCTCTGGAGTGTATCCAGCTGATGAAGCAATGCTGGAGCGAACTGCCTGACCGCAGACCAGCGTTTGATGAGATCTTTGACCAGGTCAGCAACCATTACCTGTCTCCATGGTGTGTGCCAAGGTTACCTGTGAAAAGGGGATGTAGGACAATGACCCCAGGGTTACCTGTTAAAGGGAGATGTAGGACAATGAGCCCAGTGTTACATCTTAAAGAGAGATGTAGGACAATGAGCCCAGGTTACCTGCTACAGGGAGATGTAGGACAATGTGCCCAGGGTTAACTGTTAAAGGGGGATGTAGGACAATGAGCCCAGGGTTACATGTTAAAGGGAAATGTAGGACAATGAGCCCAGGGTTACATGTTAAAGGGAGATGTAGGACAATGAGCCCAGGAATACCAGTTACAGGGAGATGTAGGACAATATGCCCAGGGTTACATGTTAAAGGGAGATGTAGGACAATGTGCCCAGGGTTACATGTTAAAGGGAGATGTAGGACAATGACTCCAGGGTTACATGTTAAAGGGAGATGTAGGACAATGAGCCCAGGGTTACATTTTAAAGGGAGATGTAAGACAATGAGCTCAGGGTTACATGTTAAAAGGAGATGTAGGACAATAAGCCCAGGGTTACATGTTAAATGGAGATGTAGAACAATGAGCCCAGGGTTACATGTTAAAGAGAGATGTAGGACAATGAGCCCAGGGTTACATGTTAAATGTAAAACAATGAGCCCAGGGTTACATGTTAAATGTAGGGCAATGAGCCCACTGTTACATGTTAAATGGAGATGTAGAACAATGAGCCCAGGGTTACATGTTAAAAAGAGATGTAGGACAATGAGCCCAGGGTTACATGTTAAATGTAGAACAATGAGCCCAGGGTTACATGTTAAATGTAGGGCATGAGTCCAGGGTTACATGTTAAATGTAGGGCAATGAGCCCACTGTTACATGTTAAATGGAGATGTAGAACAATAGGCCCAGGGTTACATGTTAAATGTAGAACAATGAGCCCAGGGTTACATGTTAAATGTAGGGCATGAGCCCAGGGTTACATGTTAAATGTAGGGCAATGAGCCCACTGTTATATGTTAAATGGAGATGTAGAACAATGAGCCCAGGGTTACATGTTAAAGAGAGATGTAGGACAATGAGCCCAGGGTTACATGTTAAATGTAGAACAATGAGCCCAGGGCTACCTGTTATAAGGGAAATGTAGAACAATGAGCCCAGGGTTACCTGTTGTTAGTGTCCAAACAGGCTAACTCAGGGAATATGTCTGAGAGCTTCTTACTTACTAGCCCACCAGCACTTATAGTCTTTGTTCATATGATTTTGGATTTTTACAGACAGATAATAGCTAGGATTGGATCAGATCAAGCCAGGGGAGTCAGAGAAGTAACTGCATTAGAGCTGACAACTCAATGTATGCCTGCTTCTGTGGCTGTCACAAACTTGCACAGCCTACTGAGTTATTAAATGTAAAAAGTATTAACGTGACTTTGGGCATTCAATACATGTACTTGTAACTAGCCTTACTAGCTTTCAGCTTGTGGATTTGACAACATCCATGCAGTTGAAACTTAAAGATTGCCAAAACAACAAACAATACAGAATCTTCCCCAAATTTCGCTTAATTGAGTAATTAATTGATATTAGCAGAATGTATTTAAGTAATGCTGTTGATGATGATGGCAATGATGACGATGCTGTTGTGTCTCAAGTGACGAACACTGACATCAATGAAATGCATACATAATTTTGTTGATGATGATGGTAATGTTGATAATGTTAATGTTAATGATAGTAATGTTGGTGATGGTAATGATGATAATGGTAATGATGATGATGGTAATGTTAATGATGGTAATGTTGATGATGGTATGTTGATGATGGTAATGTTGATGATGGTAATGACAATGATAATGTTGATGATGGTAATGATGATGATGGTAATGTTGATGATGGTAATGATGATGATGGTAATGTTGTGATGGTAATGATGATGATGATGATAATGATGATGATGGTAATGATGTTGATGTTAATGACGATGATGGTAATGTTGATGATGGTTATAATGATAACAATGGTGTTGTGTCTTAGTTTAAACTGATCAACAAGGGGAAGAAGACCAACATCATTGACTCCATGTTGCGGATGCTGGAGCAGTACTCGTCTAACCTGGAAGACCTGATCAGAGAGAGGACAGAGGAACTTGAGGTGGAGAAACAGAGGACAGAGAAACTGCTGTCTGAGATGCTGCCTCCGTGAGTCAAACAACATATTATTACACTGTTACGACAAAGCAGAAGTGTAATTAAGCTGCTAAGACAACACAAGAACATAGCTGGCATGTTGTTACATAAAGATCCCATACAATGAGTATTAGTATTCCATCACGATATAGTTCAGTACCTTGGCCTCATGATGACGATACGTTGCTCTGTGTCACATTCAAGTTCTGTGGCCGAGGCTCTGAAGACTGGTGCCACGGTGGAGCCAGAGTACTTTGACCAGGTCACCATCTACTTTAGTGACATCGTAGGCTTCACCACCATCTCCTCCCTCAGTGACCCCATCGAGGTGGTGGACCTGCTTAACGACCTCTACACACTCTTTGATGCTGTGCTCAGTAACCACGACGTCTACAAGGTCAGTTGAACTATTTTATACTTACTGAGTTGGATCTATTCAGCTGACATGTGCTGAGGCGAAAACATTTCTAGTGAAGCTTCATGACAGAGTGACATACATTTTTGTTTTAGCATCAACGTATCAATGTATCTCTGTATGTCTGCTTGTGTCCCTCGTAGGTGGAGACCATTGGTGATGCCTACATGGTGGCATCCGGTCTACCCAAGCGGAATGGCAACAAACACGCAGCGGAAATAGCTAACATGTCCCTGAACATCTTGAGCTCTGTGGGAACCTTCCAGATGCGCCACATGCCTGGCATGCCCGTTAGGATACGTATAGGAATACACTCAGGTGAGAGATGGCGTTGAGATGTCTCTGGCAGAAACACCCTAAAGTTAGAAGTTAGTGCCATATGCTAGCTTGTCAATCTATCTTGCACACTGGCTGAATGCCACCGTGAGGTGTTTATAAACATCCCAGTCACTTAGATATTTCCTATCCTAACTGTAAGGATTCATCTGTCATACAGGTGGTTAGAGCAGGGCCATGTTCATGTGTGGTCCTGTGTGTGTACAGGGTCATGTGTTGCTGGGGTCGTGGGTCTGACCATGCCTCGGTACTGCCTTTTTGGAGACACAGTCAACACCGCGTCTCGCATGGAATCCACTGGGCTGCGTGAGTCAGTGTTTCTTGGTAGTAATTAATGTTTGCTTAAGAAGTCTGCATTTGTTTTGCTGGTATGGTTTATGTCAACAGTGTTGTTTTTTTACTTTTCAGCTTATAGAATTCATGTGAACATGAGCACTGTGAAGATTCTGCGCTCCCTTAATGATGGCTATAAGATAGATGTAAGGGGCATGACCGAGCTCAAGGTACAAAAATAACTTGTTATTATCAGTGTTTTAATCTACACTGCCACTTTCAGCTGGTGATCAATACATCAGTAATGAGGGTGTTTCTCTATAGGGTAAAGGGATTGAACAGACATACTGGCTGGTTGGGAAGGAAAACTTCACAAAGCCTTTACCGAAGCCTCCAGAGATAAAAACAGGGTAAGACATGAACTATTTTGACTCTTCTGGGAATTCTAACACATCTACATTTCATTCTGTTTAATTTTGTGGATTGACTGCACAGCTCCACGTATGTCTTTATGTGTAATAATCACATTAAATGAGGCACAATTTGAACCAAGATATGACTGAGGCTTTCATGGTAGAGTTACATGTATCATCTGCTTTAGGGATGCCAATCATGGACTTAACCAAGAAGATATAGCAGAATACAGGAGGAAAAAAGCTGAGAAAAAAGCTTGATTCTCTGAATCAAGGAGGTAGCTTGCAATCTGCATGTCGTACTCTGTTGTGTGCCGTGTTAGTTGGTGTGCTGTAGCCTTCACAGTGAGGAGCCCACTTTTCACACCCATATACTGTCATTTGGTCTTATCTCTTCACATCTGTCTAATCCTCTGATCTCATCACCTTCTAATTAAAAGCAGAGCATGACACTCACAGCTCTATTCATATTGATTGCCTTGTGAGCAGTTCATCCTAATTTGAGGAAAACCCTTTACATCAAGGGACCTTTATTAGTCATGCCTCTTTTCTCATTTCCCTCTCTTCTGTGGTCCTGTCTGTTGTACTACACAAAGTATTTTGAAGTAAAGGCTGGGATTTAAACCAATGTCTTTTGCAGTGCATCTATTTACAATACTTGTCTTATACACTTACCATAGTAGTAGTTTTAGGTTCTTATACATTACTCAAGATTAATCTGTGAGGTGCTTTGACCAAAATAGAGCGACTGCAAAACACTGCAATGCTTTTAATGAATTGAGACCCTAAATGTGTTTTTTTTCTTCAAACCTTCAATTCTCAGGGATAACTGGCAAGAGATGGTGACAGAGGAGATCAAGACAATATTTCGAAAGGCCAACCGCCAGGTGGACAAGCCTAAAATCTGAGCAAACGAGACAGAGCGTGAGAAAAACAAAATCTGTGAAAGGAGTACACATCCAACGAGCGAAAGTAGGGGGTGACGAACTGGAGGACAGAGGGCATGGGCTGGCCTGCTCACTGCGGCTTATGTGGCTGCCTTTAATAGGATTCCCTGGCTGTTGTTATGTAATCTGATTGGGACCAGCGCAGCAGATAGGGAGAGCGCTAATGTAATGAAGGTTGTTGTATTACTGTCCTGCGACATAGTGCATTTGTTCTTAATGAACAATGCACTAATTTCTCTGGTCTCACATTGGCCACTAGGTGGCCTTGTGTCGGTTGAGATGAGACCCCAGTGCTCAGTATGATGATCATGTTCTCTCATATTGTACTGTAGCTTTAAATCACACGCATACAGGGAATTGATATTGTATTTGTTTTTGAATGTTAAAGACACACTTCAATGCAGGCGACTTGTGGATGATATAAGAATATTGGTCAGAAATAGCAAAATATGACATTCCATTTTTAAGTTATGACCAAAAAGCTTTGCATGGATGTAAGGTTAGCGTGCTGTACAATCAACTCACAGAAATGTACAGAAAGAAATGTAGATTTGTTAGAATTCCACCCAAAAATTAAAAATGTTAGCATTCCTAAATTGGGAGAGAAAAGCTGCTATATATATCTACTGTATTGTTAATGGACCGCAGGTTTGTTGGCATTTATAATGAGAATGCCTATATTAATAGTGTTTGTATGAAAAGAGAGAGTGCTATTTGGGACAATGACACAATGCACACTATGTTTTTATTTGAACTGTGGATTTATATATGTTATTGTTGTACGTTGACCTCAATATATTTTTTGATATGCATGCTCTTCCTGCTTTTAAATATTTGCTATGTAATGTCCCAGTTTAAAAAGGTCTTGCCATACAGATTCCCAATAGACAACACAACAATGTCAATAACATAATTGACAACAGCGCCATCTCTGGTTGAGTTGGAGGTATTGTATGACTTGTATAAATGAAGATGAGAGATCGTACACTCAAGTAACTATAGTAGGGTAACGTGAAAAGTTGGTCGCCAGCTGGCCTGTTGATTTATCTCTTATTGAAAAAAATATATTTTTCAGGATTTTTTTTATTGTAAAAATATTAGGAAGCAGAAGCTAAGGAAACAGGTGTGTAGAGGGAAACAGAGTGGGAGATGAGTGTGTGCTTGAACCCACACCATCAGGAGGAATGTGTGGTCTGGAGCTTAGACCTCTACACACTTCAGAACATTGTTTAGTAGTTTTCCTGGCGGCTTCAATGATATCTCACACTGGGTATAATGTATTCAATATTATGAGCCTATCCCCTTCAATTAAGGTTCACCAGCCTCTACGGCTGTAAATACCTGCTTTAGGTTTAACAAAAGGGTGTAAAACATCATGACTAGAAAACTACCAAATAACATGAGCAATGATACATGCAGGGGGGTTTTTGATTATATACTGTACATACTTGCCCTTTTTTCTTGTCTATATGTTTAAATTATTTCATCTAACTATATGTCTAACTGAATTGAAATATTCTACAGTATGCATCATTCTTTTCCAAGATTGATTGTGTTTTTATTTGTCCTGGATCTTTATAACAGACTAAAAGATTATTGTAAGTTTGGTATATTTAAATAAATTACTTTGACTTGATCAGTGTTCATGTGATACTGAAACTCTACAGTGGATGTACAATGAGTCTACACAGGCAGGCTAATAAAAATATTAAATCTGATAAAAATCTGATGTATTAGCCAATTTGGAAAAAATATCATAGTTTGACTCTCTGTGTAAACGCAGCCAATTATCGAGATATTGTTTCTTTTTCTTCCAACTAACCACAGGGAAAGCGAACATTTTTTCACGAGGTTCCTTTACTCACCAGTAGATGGCAGTAAATTCATGTCTATAATGCTTCTGTCAATTCCTGCCACGCGTTCTTGACCATGTCGAAATGTAGATTGTTTCAATGCACTCCAGATTATCGAAATTTTATGTATTTCTTAATGGTTTATGTTGAGGAACAGGTTCTTCCCGCTGTGTCACTCTCTCAGCACGTCTGTTAATCACCCTCTCGGTTTCTCCAGAGCACGTTTACGTTGACCATTGCACTCTCGCTTGCAAAAAATAACATAAAATCGCTTTCCGAGATATTGTATGTAAAGGGAGTCAGGGAGATTAAAATCATGGATGTATTAATAGATTAAAATACGAGACTCCCGGAACTTCCGTGAAAGTTGGGATGGCTGCTTTCTATTTGAGTAGAACCCCTACCATGTTAGCCCTGCACTCCAGACTCGTTAGGTTGACTGCGGTGAAGTTAGAAATATATTAAAGATTCGGACTTTGATCGTCAATAGCTCCTTAATGTAACTAGCCAAAGAGAAACAAATTACATTTTCTAAACCTGCCCACGATAGCCAACAAGCAACACTAATTGATTTCTTTGTTGGGTTAAAAAGGAAAAAAAACGACTTTACAGTCATGTCTATGGCTACGTTGCGGTGAATTTTCAGCCAGGGGATCATGTTACAAGTGCATTGTGAATGTTGTGTTACCAGAAACAATCCAAAATTCTTTGCAACTAAGTAATTATTGACTCAAAACAAAAAGTAAAGAGCTCAGGCTCCTGCTGTGCAGGGTCCATGCATTTTTTAAAATTATTTGCTTTTTTGTAATTGATGTAGACTACAGTAGTTACCCTATTTTTTACATTTAGTTAAAATAAATGTCAATAGCTATGATCCTATACAACCTTTTTCAAAACAATCTTTTCACATGTGTTAAGAGACATGTCCTACACCATCAACATCAATTCTTTTTATTTATTTCAATTTGGCTTTAAAAAAAAGTTATAATGCAATAATTACACCAAAAATGGTCAATAGCTATGACCCAATACAACCTTATTCAAAGCAATCTTTTCACATATGTTAAGGGACATCTCCTACACCATCAACATCAATTATTTTTTGAACTTTTGATTTGGCTTTTTTAAAACAGTTATTATGTATTAATTACAGCAAAAATGGTCAATAGCTATGATCCAATACAACCTTATTCAAAGCAATCTTTTCACAGGTGTAAAGAGACATGTCCTACACGATCAACATAAATTATTTTTGGGATTATTTGATTTGGCTTTTTTAAAACAGTTATAATGCATTAATTACAGCAAAAATGGCCAATAGCTTTGGCCCTATACAACCTTTTTCAAAGAAATATTTTCAGTTGTGTTAAGATACATCTCCTACACCATCAACATCAATGATTTTTTGGATATTTTGATTTGGCTTTTTGAAACAGTTATAATGCATTAATTACTGCAAAAATTGTCAATAGTGTAGTCGGGAGTAAAAGGATACCATTAATATGCACAATAAATTAATACATTAATAAATGATATATTTCCTTTTCCCTTTTGCAATAGTTTGGGTTAAGAACCGAGAAATGCTTAATAAATGCCTATAGAGGATTTATAGAATAGACGTGGTTGGATATTTCCTACCTAACTCTCTGACCTAATAATGATCATTTA
>JACXGM010016354.1:0-13586 GCA_016801145.1 Umbra pygmaea | reverse complement strand
TATATACCACAGGTGTCAAACCGGTTCCACGGAGGGCCGAGTGTATGCTGGTTTTTGGTCTTTCCTTTCAATTAGAGCCCAATTAAGATGTAGACTGCCAGGTGAGGTGAGATCCTAACCAATTAGTGACATTCAATCATTCAGGTACAAGGTAAAAGCGAAAACCTGCAGACACGAGGCCCTTTGTGAATCTGCTTTGACACCCCTGGTATATACCTTCAGTCTCTACCTGAACACTGTGGGCCAGTAATGTCATATTTACTCAGCCTCTATATATTATCAGTAATGCTATATTCCTTCAGTCTTATGTTATATGTTATTTTCCAGACACATACCAGGGAGGCGCGGCGGGAGCGCCGGCTCAGGGGCTGATCGAAGGTTGGACTGTTCAGCTGCAGCTTCTCCAGGTACCCATCAGGGATACGGATGTCAGCAGGCAGGGAAAGACGTTTGTTCAAGTCCTGCAAACAAACCCACACAAATGAGAATAAGGCACCAACCATCAAAAGTCCTGTGAAACATATATGCATGTTAGCCACTTTAAGAGCAAAATGCTTACGCTATAAAATCCAAACTGAGAAAAATATTATTGAATTAAAATAAACACTTCCCAAATGATGAAGCATGGCAATCTATGTGCACATAAATACACCTACGCAAAACACATTCGCAAGATGCCAGGACTCAGTTTCAGATTCTCTCTATAGATAGACACAAACCAGTGTATTCTCACAGCCTAGCCATTACACACTAAGCAGCGCCACAGGAAACACACTGACAAAAGGATATGTACCCACATGAGTGCGTGTCTATGTGATTAGATCTAGTAAGCGAGATTCCGTGAGTGTATTTATTCAGATCTGTCTGATTATCGTCTAAAGTTTAAGCAGCTCTCGGGCATTTCCTGTGACTAACTAGATAAACACTTGGCATTAAGGAGAAATAGGTCAATCAGTGTGTGTGTTCCCATAATACTGATAATATAAAAGGTACAGTGACAAGCACGGTCTACACTACTCCAGACTCAACACCAGATGGCAGACTTTCACCAGGCTCATGCAGCGTACCTACAACCAGTGAGCCTTCAGTAACCCAGTTATCAGTTCTAGTTATCCTCCCTGCAATATATAGCTCAAGTACTGAGGGTCCATGGGACAGTATTCATGTGGACGCACTGGGTGATTTATGGTAATAAACAATACATCCAGCATTATTTCAAACAGTTATGGTAATGAACAATACATCAAGTAATATTTCAAACAGTTATGTAATGAACAATACATCCAGTAATATTTCGTACAGTTATGGTAATAAACAATACATCCAGTAATATTTCGTACAGTTATGGTAATAAACAATACATCCAGTAAAAGTTTTTACAGTTATGTTAATGAACAATACATCCAGTAATATTCCGTACAGATATGGTAATGAACAATACATCGAGTAATATTTCGAACAGTTATGTAATGAACAATACATCGAGAAAATATTTCTTACAGTTATGGTAATAAACAATACATCCAGTAATATTTTGTACAGTTATGGTAATGAACAATACATCCAGTAATATTTTGTACAGTTATGTTAACGAACAATACATCCAGTAATTTTCCGTACAGATATGGTAATAAACAATACATCCAGTAAGACCCAATTGAGTTGCTTGGTGGCCCTAAATGAGAAACATGATCCTGTGGGGATAGTGTGAAACCTGTGACTGGCCCTGTATCTAAAAATCTATGAAAAACCTGGTTCTAACTGTGTGTTAAACATGTAATGAGGTTGGCGTTTTGAACCAATTAACACAGTTAATCTTATCTATGTACCATTGATTGCAAAATTCTGTTTACCCTAACACTTACATAATTAATGTGGATAATGATGGACAGTTCACAGTTGCAAATATAAATGAATTCTATGAGCATACAGTATACAGTATGTGAGACATAACTTGTATATTGACATTGTTTGTCATATGGTAAGTCCCTATGGCAATTAGAATAACATGGATGAACAAAACAAAGTGATAACCCAGAAAAGCTGCCATTGCTGCATTACTATCACACATTTACCATCTCCAGGCAAACAGATAATCACTATGAGAAGCCATCACCTGGAGTGAACCTGGCAGCTTAAATATGAAGGTCTGGCCTAGCAGCCTTCCATCTCAAGCTCCATCCAACGCCCTGCCCAAAAATCCTCTGCAGAACGTTGACTTTCCCAGATATGTAGCAGGGAACCTTCTGGAATCTCAGCGGTTAGAGGCCAAGCTCTCGCAAATGTCTGTGGCAAGGGGGGGTCCACGTGGCGTAGTGGGCTTAGTCGCTGCATTGCATGACAATCTATCTCATGATAGTCACAGGTTTGAGCCTGACTATGGGTTCTCTGACTTTCCCTGGGCCTCGCTGCCCGGGATTTGGGTTAGATTAGTCATTATCTATCCTGCCACGTCGCTCTCCAGCGACTCCTCGGGTTCAGATCGGGCGCCTGTAAATTCAATAGCGTAAGTATAGTCGGTGAACATAATCATCCCGTGCATTATCTGACTCAAGGCTTCGGTGTTGGGTGAGCAGTATGAAAAGAATTTGCGGCTAGGCGACGTGAGGTTGGATAAGCCATATCTGCGCGCCCCTTGCCATTCCAAAGATCTGTCCAAGGAGTTGCGGAGCTGCTGACAAGGCAGGATTAGAGGGAATTATCACCCAAAATAAAATAAAATGAATGATTAAGTCTGTGGCAGAACACGTTTCAGTACCTCAGTGAGAGTCATTAAGACACTCAGTCAGCCAGCTAGTTTTAGCCAGGATATTCAGGAGGCGGCTAGGTGGCCTGGCAAGGGGGCCTATCTGGAAGCGCATTTAACCGTTGTCCGTAACAACCCTGGTTCAAATCCCCAGAGGTCAAGGTGAATTGTCCGTTGTTGCTGTTAATAAGAACTGGTTCTTGGACAATTAAAAAAATGAAAAATGTAAGTTGATGCTTATTTACAAAATTCCTATACAATTTAAAAGCTCTAATATGCTATTTGGAGATCAAACAGGGTGTTGCTTAAACTGTGAGACAGAGAAACTGATTGAAGATGCTTCAAACTTACTTGTGTAATGTATTTCAAACCACTCTCAATGAGAGTAACTCTCATTATATACCCCTCTATGGTAAATTATTCACACTGATTTGTGGCATCGGTAACATCATGGAAAATGCAAAAAAAAACATCAGGTCATTTGAAAATTAAATGAATCCTGTAATATTAAAAACGCATAAAATTTCCTA
The DNA here is from genome assembly GCA_016801145.1 of Umbra pygmaea. Classification (NCBI taxonomy): domain Eukaryota; kingdom Metazoa; phylum Chordata; class Actinopteri; order Esociformes; family Umbridae; genus Umbra; species Umbra pygmaea. The sequence goes on along the minus strand of JACXGM010016354.1, from coordinate 10,310 downwards.
TTTTCCGTATTTACAAAATATGTGTATTTTACATTGTTCCATTGTCCAATTTCTAAAATCACAAACAAAAAAGCTATTTACAGACAATATTCATGTTGGGTTTTTTACGCCTAAATTATACTAAAACCGCCAAAATCACACGCCTCCTAACGTTGCTAACCTGATGGCAATTATCTGGTACCCAGGGGCTAAGCACCTCTCGCTGAATGAATGATGTCAAGTGCTGAATGGCCAATAACCCCAGATAAAAAATCTTGAGCCTTGGCTGAGAAATACCTAAAAAATGAGCATCATGTCCTGAAAACTACAGCCTTATCGTCCAAATTTGAGACCTCATTCTCAGTCTGTGCCACACCTAAAGACTCCATTTCAGCTTTGTCCTACGTTGATGGCAGATAGAAATAAACGTATCTATAGTTTACAATGCTACCATAAGCCAAAAGTCAAATATTTAATCACAATGTATCTATACATGTTACATTTCAATTAATCACTATTGTGACATTTGTTACTTTGAAAGCAGAGCTCAGATAAAATACATTTTGTCCTGACAATATTGCTCTTCTACTTCGCGGGAGCTATGTTGACTGCATCTGCTAGCCTCATTCCATCGGCGGGACTGATTGCATGATTGCAAACCTCCAATTGGATCACATTATTTGACCTGATGCACAAATTCATGATGTTGCTCGCAAGAAAAGAAACAGAAATTCCTTGACTGGAAAAAACTAAAACCACAAGGAAACCCAATAGATATGCATTGCTATTCATTCACTGTAACTGCAGCTGAGGGGCAGTGAGGAGACCTAGTGTTCATGGTTTAGAAACTAAAGTGCTGGCAGGGCTGAATTAAAACATAAAGCAGGACTCAGCTGTGGAACACAGAACAAAGGGTTATCCCGGACCCTGTTTCTGTAAAAAGCGGAGGGATGCGGCTGGAAAAATGCAACCGCTCTGAAATATATAGATGTGAACACATGGAATGTAGAGTGTTTGAATTATGTAAACAAACTGATATTTTGGAGTGTGATTGGGAACAACGTGTAAACTATGCTCATATGGCATTCATACGACATATTCTTAAGAATAAATAAATTAACATGTCATTTATTTATACATGAAATATACATTCTTCCACATTGCCCCTGAAACCCAAATTCATTTCTCCAGGGAGACAGACAGTCGGCTTAGCCGGGACTCAAACCCGCGTCACCAGGGCATGTGTAGACTGAATTCAGAAGCTTAGACAGCTAGACCATCTCTAGCACAAATGTAGGTTTTAATTTCAACGTTTTAATCCCCCAATATGAACTTTGCTGTGAGCCCAACTGGAGCTCTTCAGACAAGGTCGTCTGAGCCTTCTGATTTGCCAGCGATACGCCTGTAATTACACTCATTTTCAAATTCTGATGTGACCTCACCTAGAGTGCAGCTGAATTAAAACTCGATTTTTCAGCAAAATGTTTGTCGACCTTCCAGACGAAGGAGTTCCAGGCCTCTGTGCCCTCATATGTAAGGACGGTGCAATAGCTACCTCCTGTTCTTATTGGCCACTTGATCATGGGTAGTGCAAACATGTTTTCACAATTAACATGATGTCCAGTCAGGTAGGTATCCGTGTGGTTGGTGTTTCCATTGAATAAATCCTTTACATCATTTGCAAATCTAAAAACGGTTACCCGAGTGAGGATGTTGATGATAATCCAGTTTAGTGATGGCAGTAAAAACATTTACATATGCATCCCTGTATTCACCCATGTACACCTACTACCTTTTTACTTGTGATTTAGACACACCACCTGACATAATCTCCAACTAGACAGCCCCCTAGTGTTGAAAAGTAACAGCTCAAAACACAGGCAAATGAACAACAAGAATACCAGCAGGAACAGACAGTCCTTACAGCTGGTGGCTAAATTCACTTGTAAGCTTTTCACCCTGGCAGCCATCAATCGTCCTCCTTCTCCATCCATCTTTCCTGTCTCTAGCACGCTACCTCCAATCTATTTCACCCTAGCGGATCCATATGGCTGTGATTAGACAGTGAATGAGTTGCTCTGCTTATTGTTCCTCTCATAGCAACATCATCCGAAGGGGGAGGGTGCACTTCTAGTTCCTCTGGAGACTGGGATTGATGGAGAGGGGGTTGGGAAGTAGTCCATCATAGAGTGAAGGGTGTGTGTGTGTGTGTGTGTGTGTGTGTGTGTGTGTGTGTGTGTGTGTGTGTGTGTGTGTGTGTGTGTGTGGGATGGGGTGTACCTCCATAGAGATGCGTCGCTGCACCCTGTTCCTCAGACATACTCCGGTGGGCGACTGCACCTCGTCGGACGAGGTACCGGACGCTTGGTCGCTCTCTCCGTCCGAGCCCATCTTCAGGTTCTCATGGACGATGTCTGGAGAGCACGAGTTAAGGAAAAAGGTTAGGATGAAAACAAATACGTATCCACAGATTATTGGTGTCTCTGCTTTTGCGGAATGGGATAACTAGACTTTGGTTGAAAACATTGAGATAACTGAACACAACTTTGAAGTTTATGTCATTGTTTTTTAGAATGGCATAAAGAGGACAGGCATTTTAGGGTAGGAGAGTTTTTCAGTCCTTGGAGAATCTAGTGGGTTCTGGGAGCCTTTAATCACTTTAGTTATGTAAATTACCATTTGTTTCACAAGAGGTTTGTGTTATATTCCAACATCTAACCCCTCAGTCTTTTCTTGTACCCTGTCCTCAGTTAGTCAGAATTGTTTTAACAATGACGCTATGTTCAAGGGTAACCTCTTCAAACTCATCCAGGAAAGAAAATGCAAGTCACAGGTAAATTTTCCTGTAAAAGAAAATAAGTGGTCTATTTACTAAAGTACCCATCTGTTACTCTGTTGGAAACTGGAAAGAGAGAATAAAACGTTTGTGCTGCAGAGCACAAGAGAAAACATTAGAACCAGTTATGAGACATCTCCTGTACCAACACAACATCACCAGAATAGCTCTACATTTGAATTTGTGGTCTGTACTTCTGATCACTTTGTTTAGTATACCCTAACCCGACAGAGATTCTGGGGTGGGAAGTTAGCATTTTTTCCTGTAGTTCCTTTAACGTGACTGAATAAATGGGTTCTCTTCTCCTTGTCGTCAATGGCTGAATATACCGATGTGCTCAAAGGATTGCATACCCCTGGAGAATTGGTAATAAATGTACAGTACCATTTTTAAAGAAAACATGAGTTAGCAGGCAGAACATTTTTATTTATTTCTCGTGGGAATCATGTTCAACTGTAGGTCATAACAGAATGATACAATCTTTAAACATAACATGGGCCACCAACCTTCAGAAACCGTTATTCTGGTTGCATTCTCCAGACACACCCTGGTGCCATTTAGAAGGTCTGTCTGGCACCTCTTCATCTTTGCCAGCCTTACTGTGTTCCGCTCTCTCAAAAACTCCCTCTTGTTACATTGGCAACCCAGCAGTACTATCTACACTAAAGATCTGGTACCAGTTTCAACGTCATTTTAAGTTCTCCTGTACATCCATCATGGGTCCTATAGATAACAACCACATGTTCACTCCATCAGTTGTCAACAATGCCTTCTCTCTATGGAAAGGAAAGGGTATTAAATATTCCATTATCTTTTTGAAAAATTGAGTCTTCGCTAGTTTCCCCAACTTGGCTGCTAAATATGCTTTGCCCCATCCCATTTTTTTCAGTACCTGCAAATGAGACATTTCGTTTCCTCTGAATTTGTATGTTTTCCTCCCCTACACTCTACCCTCTGATTATGTCCTTTGATGAAAACTCCACCAACAAATCAAAATCTGCCTGGGAGCGAGAAATGAGTCTTCAACTTTCAAAGTAGTTCTGGAATAAAGCAACTGACAGAGTTCGCTTCACTTCATCTTGCGCTCGTCTTGGACTTATTCAGTTGAAGGTGTTCAAAAGAGTTCATTACTCTAAGTCCAGACTGTGTAGAATTTATTCTATGGTGAATGAGTGACAGAGGTCCCCCCCCTGTGACCTCTATCACATGTTTTTTTCGTGCCCTAAACTGAGTAACTACTGGAATTACATATTTCATATCCTATCCGAGGTACTTAAAATATATTTGACTCCATGTCCTCTGATTGCAGTGTTCAAAATCCTTGGGGACTCTCTTTCATTAAGCTATAAAAACACTGAAACCGCACCTTTGTGATCTTCCCAGGGTGGCTCGATGATATTAAGGTCAGGAGACTGTGATGGCCACTCTAGAACCTTCACCTTTTTCTGCTGTAACTTAATTGTATGAGTTTGTTTGGTTCCATAGCAACATTAATAAAATACACTGTTTCTCACATTTTGAGTTTCTTTCTATATTTGTATTTTTTATGTTTTTAAATAAATAATTTTGGATCTTTTTGGTTTGGGTAGGACAGCCTTTTTAGATCCTTTTTTATTTTTATATTCCTTATGTGACATTTTCTCACTATTGTCAGAAATAGAACATTCTATTGGTGTAACAGCCTGTTGGGTTTGATCTCATCGATGTCTCAAGCATTCCCCTGTTAAAGCAGGTTGTGATTTTAGCATGAATGCAGTGTGAATATGCAGACTTTGAACGCTCTGAGAGAATCTGGGCTGAGGTCGGTGATAAAGTATTCTAAAGTTCTGCTGCCAAGGGTGCTACAGCCCCCATCCCACAGGCCAAAGATGAAAGACTTCGACCAGCTCTGCGTCCTCCAGGGTCATAAAACTCAAACTACTGCCTCTAGTCTGGCCTGTGCGTGTGTCTGTGTGCGTGTGTCTGTGTGCGTGTGTCTGTGTGCGTGTGTCTGTGTGCGTGTGTCTGTGTGCGTGTGTCTGTGTGCGTGTGTCTGTGTGCGTGTGTCTGTGTGCGTGTGTCATAGGTTGTTTAGACTACACAATAAACGCACGAACGTACTGACACTCAAACACACCAAACAGCACTCGTGCACAGCGTTAATGAGGAGCTACAGCTGAGAGCGCGCTGGCACTGCTTTTTTCTGTCATCACCTTGCCAACACCTTTGACTTAGTCTCGACACAGCATATTGCACTACTATCATGTAGATGCTCCCCCCATCCGCTTCCTCTCTCTTCTTCACCCCCCGTCCCTCTCTCACCTTTATCGCAGTCTTCATTTTCTCTCATTCTCTCTCTCTCTCACTCTCACTCTGTCTTCTCAATTCAAGTCTGCCTAACAACTACTTTTCTCCTTAGCAGCCCTGAGTCCGCCTGTCCTCAAAGCCCAGCGGGTGATTAAAGGTGAGTTCTAATCTAGTTCCACCTTGTCCTCTGTCCTTCCCAGCATCACCGACCTAGTCGAACTGGGACAAGGACATGGCCGAGTCTGAGGAGATGCCCTCAAACCATCTCAAAGGCTAGGACGCAGACCGTAATATTGGGCTAACCCTGGAGATCACAGAGTACAGCCAGGAACAACCGTCGCCATGGTGATGCCTCATAGGACATGCAGAGAAGACGCACGCAAACTTATGAATCAGAAATGTACGCAAACATATTAATCACTTATGACTCAGGCACACGGACGTCGAACTTTCCTTTATACACCCGCAAAAACTCGCAGTGGAGAAAACAAGCGGGTGGACTCATTAAACGGAGAGGTGGGGAAAGGGAGGGAGGGAGGGATGGAGAAGTTGGACGAGGGAACTGCACATCCGCTGGGGTGAAGAGTCATACAATGGCAACGTCAGGACGGAACTCTCAGGGGCTATGACACACTTCCTGTTTGTCCTCTGTGGCCATCTGCTCTCTCCTTCAGTCACTTCCTGGTGCAGGGGCATGGGTGTGCCCTGTCTCCATGACAACCCTGTGGCAAGGCCATGTAGGAGCCTGCTTTGCTTATAGAGTTGCTGCCGGGGGGGGTGTGCATCCCTGTAACTCACCGAGCCGGCTGCCGTTGCTGGGGAAGGCCATGAATGATCCCAGGCTGCCTCCGATGACGCTGTGGGGCCTGCGGAGGGGAGGCTTCTTGAAGGAGCCAGTGTACTGGTGCAGGAACGAGTGCATGCTGTGGGAGGACGGAGGCCGTCCGTTACGCACGATCGGCTCTGCAAATACAGAAAAACGTGTCAATCAACTAGTCAGTATGTCATCAGCCTATCCATCCAGCTAAGTTGACAACAGGAATCAGATTCATCACGTAACGAAGGACACATTCAGATTCATCACACAACCCAGGAGTCATTCAGATTCATCACACAACCCAGGAGTCATTCAGATTCATCACACAACCCAGGAGTCATTCAGATTCATCACACAACCCAGGAGTCATTCAGATTCATCACATAACCCAAGATTCATTCAGATTCATCACACAAACCAGGAGTCATTCAGATTCATCACACAACCCAGGAGTCATTCAGATTCATAAACAAAATCATGGAAATTGTCAAGGGTGCCTAAACTTTTGCATACAACTGTGTGGTGTTTGTTCCTTTGAGCAGAATGCAGACAGCTTACTGGTTTGTTAAAGTACAGCATGTTCTATATGAAGCCAAGACCAGCACTTATGCAACCTAAAGTAGGTCACAGGATTTCAGCTTTCTACTGAAGAAAAGCAGTGGTGTGTTCATGTGGGGGCGTTTTACCACTGTGATGTCTTTCATGCAAACACTGTCAAAATCACCTGCCGTTCCTTCGCCTGCTTGCAGTGTGTGCGTGCGCCCCCGCGGATGTTTGGTCCAACTTGGCTGGTTCGGTTGTTGCATAAGATCTTACAGAAGTCCCCTCAGGACAGAATCACTAGCCCCACTGCTTTGCAATTACCCGAAGAAATCTCTACCATTGTCATTATCTCTCTTCCACCTGTTAACCACCTCAATTACACTTTTCTTCTCTCCGACTCTCTCTCTTTATCCATGTCTTCCTCCTGGTCTCACATCTAGCCATCAGTACATCGGTTCATTACACTGTCATTAGCCATAATATTAAATCACTAAGCTGGCCAGTAACAATACTGTTGGCTGCCAGTTACATCAACCATCCCCTGGTCTGCCTCAGGATCCAGGCCAAGCTGGATGCGTGCTTCTCTGCTGGCGTTCAGTCAAGGCTCACCTTAGAATCTGATTGTTATCATGTACTAATGACTGGCAGAACGCACAGAAATGTGTGCTTTTTAAACTAAACTAATATACAATACTTCAGACGTTCACAGACAATAGTACCTGAGCGTGCGTACACGCACACGCGCACACATACGCACCATTGTCCTTGTTGCCGCCATCTTCAACGGTCATCTGTTCGGCCAGTTCTGACAGGGACTCATCGATGGTGTGGCTGGAGCGCAGTGTCAGAGACAGACGGCGCTTCAACCTCTTCATCTTCTCCATCACACTCCTTGGGGCCTGCAGGTCAGAGGGCACCACTGGAATTACACACGGCTACAAACTGACACAGCCAGGCGTAAACACAACGCTTGCTACTTCATCATGTACACCTGGTAGGTACGGACATCCTGTTGCTATACATTATTCAGTCCTGTAGAGTGCTTTTGTAATTGCTGCCCACACGCAAACACACCTTAATCCTTAATATTGAACAGAGTGAGAACATTGTTTGCGTGTGTTTTATCAGAGTGGTCAGTCCAGTGGGACACTGTAGACAACTGTAATCTGAAGGAATTCAAATAGCAACATTCATAAATGAACGGAACTCCTTTTAATCTAAAATTCATGAGAAGTGGATTGCAGCAGTCATTGCAACTCAGCGCTACGCTAGGGCACTAAGCTCTTAATAAAGCATGAATTAAACATTCTAACGGGAACCCCACTTTCCTCACATACAGGGATGTATATGTACACACACACCACGTGCACAAACCCTCTGTGGCTAATCTGACAATCAGAAGGTCCAGTGTAGAGGTCAACTGCAAAAATAAATCGCAGCAATATCTAAGAACAGTGCATGCACACACGCACACACTGCCCGAACGCCGTCCTGACAATGTCCCTCCATCACTGCCCTAACTCAATCTTAATACTGTGCTTCCTACACTACCTAACAGCAGTCATGGTCATGTGGTCGTGTCCCTTCAGATGATTGGTGGGCTGCAGGGGGCAGCAGTGAAAGATCTGGGCCAACGTCTGATAGGAGGTGAAAAGGCCAACGGACTGGGAGATGTTGACACATCCCATAGCAACACCATCAGCTTACTCGTGAGCCGGCGTGGTTGCATCCACTTTGAGGGTGTGTATTGGGTGTGTTTTTGGTCATTTACATTAATGGTTATAGTGTTGTGCCTTTTTGTGTGTTCATGTATAGGATAATGTGAATGTCTCGAAGTGTGTGTGTGTGTGTGTGTGTGTGTAGGATATGTAAGTATCAAAGTGTGTATCTGGTTTTATTATTGTGTAGGATACGTGAATGTATCGAAGTGTGTGTGTGTGTGTGTATGTATGTGTGTGTACTAGTGTGTAGGATGTGTAAAGTATCAAAGTGTGTGTGTCTGTGTATTGTGTAGGTTATGTGAATGTATTCACTAGGGATGAAGCAAATCCTATATGAAAGGCCAAAGAATGCATGAACTAGTTTCTTAAAACAGATTAGGGGTTTTCATACCTCTTCTTGTGGCCCCCAGCTGTCTCACAGATTTGTTGTGGCCCTGAACTAGCTCACCTGACTCAAGCAGGTAAGGGCTTGATGATCAGTTGACGAGTTGATTCAGGTGTGCTATCTCTGGGATGCATCTAAAATATGGCATGGCTGAGGGTCCCCAGGAGAGGTTTGAGAACCACTGATCTAGAACATAGTAATACAACTGCAATACTTTGGCTGCCCTATTGGGGAAGCAACTAGCTGACGCAACAACTTGGCACAACCCATTTGTAGTGCGTGTGCCTCGCTCACCTATCGTAATAAACACGTGTTCAATTTTTTTCTCCCGTCTGTTGTCATCTACACAAGATTACTTACATTACACATCTATAGCTATCTAGCTAGGAGGTTAGCTATCAGGTGAAAAGCTTAGTCTGAATTTGAAATGCAAAGTCACTTTGACATGAGCTGCATTACTTCATTCCATGACTGGATTAATTGGTTAAGAGGACAGTGTGTACTGTGTTCCTCAAGCATGCAGGCACAATGAGCTCAATTAAGAACAGAGTCATAACGTCAGACTAAGTGACCAGGAAATGCAATTCATGTGTCAAACAAAATGTTAATGTCTACATTTTTCAAGGCTGCCTTTGATACTACCTTATTTTGATGCACATATGTGGTCTCAAATCCAAAGTACTGCCACACAAAGTGCTGCTTTTTCTCAGGACCTAAATCCAACTCCATCTATCCGCAGATTCCGCACCATGAATGGTGCTTATCTAATAATCATGCTTGTCTTGGCATTCACGTTTGTTGTTTGTTGCGTATAACAAGCAGTCACCTTGTGCCACTTCTGACTTGTGAGCATGAATTTATCACAAGGAGGACTGCATGAATTTGCTAAACCATTGACACAACAGTACAAACCTGAGCCAGATGCGCAAAAAAATCAAAGCCTTTGCAATTTGCTAATCACATTTTTTCCAATTGATTTGAAATAGATTAACCGTTCAGCCCTAGTATCCGCATGTGTATTAGTTTGTAGGACATGTGGACATACTGTATCCGCGTGCCGTCTGTGTAGGATATGTGAACGCGTGTGTGTTGTGTGTAGGACATGAATGTATTTGTGTGTATGTATTAGTGTGTAGGACCTGTGAACATATCTGCTTGTGTGTGTGTGTGTGTAAGTGTGTAGGACATGTGAACGTAACTGTGCGTGTATTAGTGTGTAGGACATGTGAACGTAACTGTGCGTTTATTAGTGTGTAGGACATGTGAACACGTCTGTGCGTGTATTAGTGTGTAGGACATGTGAACACGTCTGTGCGTGTATTAGTGTGTAGGACATGTGAACACGTCTGTGCGTCTATTAGTGTGTAGGACATGTGAACACGTCTGTGCGTGTATTAGTGTGTAGGACATGTGAACACGTCTGTGCGTGTATTAGTGTGTAGGACATGTGAGCGTATCTGCGTGCGTGTATTAGTGTGTAGGACATGTGAACACATCTGCGCGTGTATTAGTGTGTAGGACATGTGAGCGTATCTGCGCGTGTATTAGTGTGTAGGACATGTGAACGTAACTGTGCCTGTATTAGTGTAGGACATGAAGACATCTGTGCGTGTATTAGTGTAGGACATGTGAACACATCTGTGCGTGTATTAGTGTAGGACATGTGAACACATCTGTGCGTGTATTAGTGTAGGACATGTGAACACATCTGTGCGTGTATTAGTGTAGGACATGTGAACACAT